>LFZO01000031.1:0-132873 GCA_001578225.1 Pseudocercospora musae | reverse complement strand
GGGGGGGGGGGGGGGGGTATAGATAGAGGTCTCGATTGCATACCTAGACATGTTGTTCTTCAACTTAGACCTAAGGCAAGTAAAACGATGCCCGTGGCTTTGATTTGTCTGTATCGAGCTTCACAATCTCTCGGAGTAAGGACACAACTTAATCCAAACCTCAATATGGATAATGAGGTCTCAGACCTGAACTTGTATACCCCTGGCAGGAATATTACAACCCGTAGCATTGACTCGCCTGTTCACATCGGAACTGGGGTCTCTCCAGGTGACGGCATGCCATTGTCCACATTTTCAGCCCCCAGGATCAGTCCATATACTCGGGAAAGCAGGCACGCAGCTGATAGCGTTGATCCGGTCATTGCTATCGTAGCTCAGCGGCCACAAGTATCCCTTCTATCGCCGGCTGGGGTGTTGATGGCAGTGAAGCCATTCGATAGCAATCCGTCACCATCCCCGTCGTCCTCAACGGGTTCCTTCTTGATGTTGAGCTTCTTGCGTAGCTTCTCGTATAGGCCGATATGATATCTTCTCTCCTTTATCTTAGCTAAGAACTCCTTACTAACTCTAAGCTATTCGACTTATTCTATAATAAGCTCCGCTATAGCGACTAGTGAGCTAATGTTGACCTATTAACTATCGCTGTCTACGATAGAAACCTTATTATCCTATTCTTCCTTATTCCTATTAAGTCCGAGGAAGTTCGCTAGGGACTAGATATAGTTACCGATATATTCTAGATGTATCTTCTCATAGGTCTTCTTCTACTAATGAGTTACGGCTTTGCTCTCTCTAGTTGAATAAGCTACCTAGTCCTATAATTCGATTACGTAGTAGTAGAATTAGTTCTCTTCGTATATCTTCTAGGTTCCGGTCCTCGGTAATAAGCTACCGTTCGCTAGTGCCTAATAGCGACTAACAATGCTCTTCTTTAGATTATCGCTCTAGCGGATAGCTACATTAATAGGCATAGTAGGTATCTTATTAGTTCCTTTTGTCCTTCTAGGGGCATATAGGTCCTCCTACTCCGGGACTTTCTCGAGTTCCGCTATACTAATAACCGGATAGATGTGCTAATTCATGGGTAGCTTAATTTTAGGGCCTTCTTCCCGACCATGGTTTCGATTAGGAGCGGTCCTACTCGTCTGTCTAACAACTTCTTGTTCGTGACTCTCGGTACATGGTAGTTCTTGAGCCTTAGAGCATTCTCTACAATTCAAGAATGTTTTCCGCCCAAGGTATCTTCTCTTACACCTAAGGTGAGGGAATCGAAGTTGAGCTGTCATCTGTAAGGAAGCGAATAGCATCGCATTGGCCTGAGAGAAGGCTGTCAATGGCCCACACGTCCTTGTTGATTTCCGACTCAGCTTTCATGATCAGCATGTAGAGCCCAGGCATGGACTTGCAAGGCACTGCCTAGTACATTTTCAGTGAGAGGGCTTGACTTGGGGGTATGGAGCTGAAGGTAGTGGATCCCTCACCTCGTTCTTTCTGCGGCAACTCCAAGTCTCTTTTGGTTCGCTGGATGGGACCAGATCGAGCCTACCGGCAATCAATTGGACGGAATCCACAACGCAACTTTCACGGGTGAGGGTACTGGAGCTCTCACATGTTCGCCGCGGTGGCAGTCTCGAGTCTTCAGTCGTGCGTTGCATAGAAGCAGAAGGAGCTCGCTAGCATTGAGACAGCTATGTACGCGGAAGCAAACCTCCTACCCTCTCTCACAAATCGCTCCCATACACTTCTTCGTTCTCATCAGCGTGCTATTACACGCATTAGTCAAGATCTCTGATCAGCACCACGCTAGAGAAATCGTACCTGAGTGATCACCGCAGCGAGGACCGCAGGCTGTCGAATCCCAATACTGGCAGAGAAGGCGACTGCGCGAGAGAGCTCAAACGAAACTTGACCTTCCACTTCTGGTGGAAGTTCCGAAGAGCGTGGCTGCAACTCTAGTGCCTCTGGTGATGTTGATATTCTGGAAAACGCCACCGTTAGCTTAATTGATCTTGACCGGGACAAGCACTTGTGTATACCTTCCACGGCGACGCCGCCAGAAGCTTCTGAGCCAGCTCAAGAAGCGAGCAGAGAGGTTGCGAAGATTGATGTGCATTTTGGTGGTATGGTGATTGTATGGATGCGTAAGACGGATAAGTTCGTTGAAAAACAGCATAATATATAGGGATACTTGACGTGAGGAAGCTATTGTCGCTGCGTCTCCATTGCCGTCGAAGGATGTAGGGGAAATGCTGCTATTCATGACCGTTAGTCCAATACTTGAATACCTACACAGGACGACAATAGCTTGAGCCATGGATGGAGTAGAGAGTGCGACGATTGAGGACAATGGAAGTGAAGTTTGCAGAGCAGGTCTGCAGCAAGACGAGGCAGTAGCTCGGAAGTGCTGTTTCTCCGAGACTCGCACATGGCGCGAACATTCGAGTGACTGCCTGTCTTCTTACGCGGCGACATCACGCTTCTTCCGCAGAACTCCATCAACCATGCACACCTGGCGTTAGTGCGGCTCTTACATGGTCGGTCACGTCGAGTTCATTTACACCTGCTTGTCCTAACGGGTCAGCCAGTGACCGCAACGACCACCGTCGCTGCTGCAGTGTCTACCCCTGACGGTCCAAGACAAGCTCAACCTGCAACACATGCCTCACTGGCTGCATGTTGCATCAAAATGACTCCACGGTATCAAAAGGAACAAACATCCCTTCGGGTTCCCATAACTGACGGCCAAAATAGTCACATCATCCAGGACCGATCCCCCGAGGAGCCTGGGTGCACCACAGCAGGTTCCCGCGATGAAGCCACGGCAAGAGTCAATCAGCATGCTGGGCAGTCCCGAAACTCAAGTTATGGATACGGCGCCATCGAGGCCAACGGTGGACTCATCAAATTTGCGCCAAACCATCGTCCAGGAGATCAGGAGTGGGAGCCAGCCGCGCAGAACGAGTCCGTGGGCCAAGACAGACAAGGCCAGCTCTGCCAGATCGTCAATGGCAAAAGGGTAAAAATCCAACCGCCACCGGCGCAATGGCGTGCTGTTTCTTTCACTTCGTGTACTCTTTGGTGGCGTGGGTCGACAGTCGGAAGGTCAGGTAAGCACTAACTTTCGTCCCTCATGCACTACCCCTGGCACAATGCGCCGATGATGGCTGGCTGGAGCGAGCAAGTTTACACTGCAAAGCGACCATTCGTCGTCGCTCAGTCTGCGAAGTGACGGTGTGAGTGATGGACATGCAGAGCTGATGTCTCCTATCGGTCCTTTCTTTCCCTTCCCTCACGCTCATGATATCTACGAGCTTCTACTGATTCCCTTGCAGATCCTGTCCGTCTTTCGCTCACGCGAATTGAAGGAATTCTTCCAGCAGCAGTCTGGCCTTCCGGCTTCGTTCGCGAGGAGACGATCCTAGAGACGACCCTACCTTCCAACGATTCCTAAAGCTTCGTCACCTGCACCCTACGATGGCAGCTCAACAGCAGCATCAACAGCAGACGGTGCTTCGGCCGTAGCATCGTTGCCTCGGGCTGGTTCTTCCAGTGGCAAGAGCTCGGCAATCCTCACGGCTCACCTCAGGATATGCGAGTCACTGCTGGAGGTAAGAAATTCGATTATTTCCTCGGCTTGCATGAAGATGCATTCAGTACACCTTCAGACATTGTGGCACCTTAGGGACGCTCTCTTGTATACTTGCTAATACCTTCCCAGGTAGAATCGTGCCATCAGACCAGTCCCCCGCGCCATCGACCATGTCATCCGCTTCGCTTCTGAGTACGGCTGACGGCAGCGAGCCAGCCACGAAAGGAAGGAAAGGAGGCTCCAAACAACGGCACAACACGAAAATGAGCTCAGAGGAAAGTAACGGTATGAAAGAGTGCACGTGGGAGACGATAGGGAAGGGAAAGAGTCGCAGCAATGCGAGTCAGGAGGTGAGCGTTTTTGACGATGCTCGCCTTTGACTTCATGATGCTGCTGCTCTTTCCTTTCTCTATCATCTCCCACGCACACTTTCCTGCGTGCCATCATTTTCCTCTGAGCTCAGTCTACCGCTTGAGATCAGGAGAAGACACGAGATTGTAAAAGTTGGAAGCATGTCCAGGGGTGTAAAGGCTCAAGGGAAATGAAGAACGTTCGAAGATATGGAGGCTTGGGCGATTCGATACATTAGGATGAATGACAGTGGAATTTGGGTGCGAATTATATCTCTCTGCTCCAAAGCGTCATTTGTGTACTACCTTTGACTCTGTGTACGAGTCTTCTCAAGCCATCTACTGCCTTCCATCAAACATGTCCTCTGTGCCCTGTTTTCAAGAGTAGACCCACTCGCCTCCGCTCTGGAGAGTTCACATACTTTCACGGCTTGCCCATCTCAAGATTTCCACTCTCTCCTAGGTTCCATTCTGTGGCAAATGGGGAACAGTATCGTCGACCACGACGTCATGCTGATTCGCCAGACCGGTACTATAGCTCGATGCCTTCGATGGTATCCCAGCTCGACTTTCATGCCGCTTGCTGCTGGCATCAGAACCAACCTTGACGGTGCGCTGGTATAAGTTGCGGAGCCTGCGACCGATGGTATGCTGAGGATCATTCCGGACATCTTGATGCCAGAGTGCCCACTCTTCGCCCCAGAGGTAGGCCTTGAGAAGCTGAAATTGACTCTGGCGGCTGGGCTCAGAAAGTGTACTAGTGAACGAGCTCCACAGATCAAACTCAAGTGCCTTAAGATCTTTCTGCCAGTACTAGACTGGACTCTGACGGCGCGCCGGTGGTTTATTTGACAGAGAGCGACTGACGCCACGCTGGGGGTAGTCCGAATACTCGCACCTGGCTTCGACTGTCGGCCGCAGTATATTCAAAACCAGTGGTAGGCACGATGGAGGCTTTCTGGCTGGTGCAAATATCGTGTTCGGAATGCGAAAAGTCGCCAATGTGCTGGATTTGTCTCGTTTGCGCCGAGCTTTCTAAGCAGTGTTGCCAAAGAATGACTTTATAGTCGACCGAATAAGGCACATGGCGCTGTCAATCTTGCACTGATCTAGGCTATGTAGTGTGAAGAGTCTCTCAATGAACAAGACCGTATTGTAGATGGCTGGCCCACATGCGAATGTCCTCATCCTGTCTTCTTCCACAAACTTGGAGCGGCGAAGGAGTTATTCTTGTATCGTCTTTTTTTTGGACATTGTGCGCTTCTTTGGTAGCTTCTCGGAGATGTACTGCCGCATAATACCCCATCTAGGATCTTGTTTGGTCGCCCATTGCTCGGTTTCGCAGTGATATTTGGCATGGTGAAGATGACTGCTGTCGAGATGATATAGTCGGTATGGCGAGAGACTTCTGGTTCGGGATTGTGAAAGGCAAGGTAAGCAGTAAACGGTCAAGGATTGTTCGACTCTCGTCCTGATGGTGACATATGTGAAGCTTCCGTTGACACCGACGGCTGGATCTCAAGCGTTGCCTAGAAGCAAGAGGCCGCATACTGAGACAGGAGGTCAACAGGTGAGCCTCGATATGCGAGCACATACGACTTTCGGAGTCCAGCTCTTTCTTCTTGAGAAGTATGTCTTCTTGATACCCGTCGCAACTCTACAAGCGTTGGCTGCAATGTGGAACAGAAGCTCTGCTTGACAGATTCCAAATCATGCGCTGCAGACGCCGTTGACGGCTAAATCGAAAGAGATGCTTGAAATGGAGGTATCTGGCAGCTCATCCTGCAAATGAAAGCCTGAGCTCGCAGGTTGCTGTCGCATCTGGCTCCTCTTGGAGCGCATGTCTTTCTGATACCAGAAACCAGCACCGCCGCCATCGATTCCGTTGTAGAATAGATTCGCCATCGTCGAATACGAGACTCCAGGCCCTTGTTCGGGAACAAAGACACTGATGTCCCGTAGGAGCTTTTAGCCAGGTAGCATCTGGTGAAGTGTCGCAATGCCGTTTCACAGGCGAGGTTGTGTGAGCTCTTCCAAGCACTTGGTGCACACCTTGTTCGGGTGTGACACGATCGACGGGCAGCCGTTCTCCCAGTACATCACGCAGTGATAGCCTGTGCTGGCCATCACTGGCTCACCCTTCTTCTCGACATGCTCAGTGCAACTCGATGGCTGCAGCTGCTCCTGGAAGTCGCGGTTGATGATGCGGTTGCATGGCGTGACGCTAATGGTGGAAGTGGATGGTGGTGGTGGTGCCATTTCTGCTTGGGGTGAGAGTGTGCGAGTTGGTGGTTGTTATGCTGGTGGTATGCTTGAGCGTCTGCGAGGCCTGAAGGTGTGGTGAGGTTTCACTTCAGCTACAGACGCAGATCGGAATCAGCCTACAGCTACTTCAAACGGTTCTGCAGCACTTGCTTGCTCTACTTCACATCCTCGAGGCACAGATACCCAGATCTATCCTACTTATATTTGAAGAAGAAGCCAGCAATGGGATGCAAAAAGGTAATACGGCTGTAATAGCATGGCTAATGGCCCGTTCAGCAACACTCAACCACATGCGTTTTGCGTGTTGGCCTTACGATGAGTTGATGATGAAGGACTGTGAACAGCTAATTGAGGCACAAGCTGTCCAGCACAAACTGTTTATAAGCTCGCAGTCTGACGAAACAATCATAGACGCTCATTTGAATTGTCGATGGTAGACTTTGCGTCTATGTTATGTGATCAAGCGCATGCGTGAAGAGCCTCGATTGTGGCTGCAAGCAAGAAGCGTGCGGTGGCGCTCAAGCTCGCTGTCGCTGTCAGTGGCAAGTAATACCGCGCGCTAGTGGGAGTACTGCGGGAGTGGCTAGTTCAGCCTGGCGCTCAAGTCCAGAGCAACGAGGTGGGTGGCTTTGCAGAGCTTGCTGCCGCTCTCTGACTGGACTGAGAACTTGCGCGCTAGTGGGAGTCTTTCGGGAGTGGCTAGTACAGCCTTGCGTGTACCTGAGGCAGCTTTGTTTGCATCGTGACGGCAAGCAGAATCGTCGCCACATCGTGCCTTATGCAACAGATCTGCCCAACTTATATCGCAAGACCGTTCGCGCTTTCGCAACTCAATCAAGACAAAATTACTTGCACCAACTGCAGAAACACCTTCCCGCATCTTTCGTGTTTCCAAGCGTATCACATGCACACCGTTAGCGACATTGAGCTCATCGAGGGGTCAAGATCTCCAACGCGCCGCACGACACGACTTCACGACTAGACGTACCAAATGTTTCAGCAATTCCGACATCATCAAGCCAATGGCACCGTGAGCGCCCTCGTCGTGTTGCCGCAAGCACATCTTGAAGCTCTGGCAAATACTGTCGGTGATGCCCGAGAACTACCACACCGGGACACGATCGAAGCGAGCGAGACAGAGCAACCAAAGCCGAGCTCAGCGCCTTGGACGACGATAAGAAGGCGGAACGCGACCGAACTAGGCGAGAGTCCAACGACGTGAGAATCAGAATCGAGAAGAACTTCGCCAACCTGCTAGCCTACGACCAGGGGCACCCAAAAAGAGGGACCCGGCACAAGTCAAGAAGGTGCTGGAACAATCAAAAGAGAAGGTGGCGACATGGGGCACCAAGTCAGGCTGCAAGGAAGAAAACCGACTGGCATGCCAGATCGACTTGCCAAAGACTTGGAAGATAGATCCACTGGTGTCAATCCAGGAACTGTAGCCACATCCCAAGAAAGCCGATCCATACAAGCGATCTAGACTCCGTGGGCCAGTCTGGCGCCAGCTGCACTCCAGTCCCTCACCAAAGGTATCGTCATCTGATCCTCGGGTTGGACTTTGGCAAAACGGTCAGCGTCAGTGAGCAACAGCAGGAGCGGAAGGTATAGCTCCTTTGAAGTGCACCAGGCAATGTACTCAGGCTTGCGACGCGTTGCGGAAGATGTGGCGCTTGTAGCGGAGTTGACCGAGGTAAGCCATGGCGCGAAGAGCAGATACACATCACTTTATTCCAGAGCGACTGGAGAGAACCGCTGTTTCAACGGTCTACATTGGAAAGCTCGAGCCGGGAGTGTTGGAGATATTCTCGGGTGACATACGGTGGAAACACTGCCAGGTCACCCATGATCTTCCGCCTTCCTTATGTATCACTCCTCGACTCCTTCAAAGCGTTCAGTCGAAGCCTCCCGAGTTCCGTTGGGTACCTGAAGATCAGGTATCGAGCACGGAGTTGCGAATGATAAGACTCCAACCCTATGATGCTTCAACGAGCGACATAGCGTGCCTCCGCCTTCTGAGATTGCACGCAGTACATCAGAATTCAATACTAACTTGCATTTCCCAGTTTTGCTCGCTCTTCGCATGTGACCTCGTTCCATGCGAACACACTTTCAGACCATACATTTCCTCAGTAATGTTAGGACGGAGTTGGAGCGGCCTACTCAAGCTTCTCTGGCAACGACCCACCCTGCTTCCCAATGCAGTCTAGCGGCTTTTCAGATGAATGTCTGCAGATGAAGTAAAGACAAGCTTTTCGGCTTCTCGGTCCAAAGATCCGCCCTTCTTTGTCCCGACCCTCTGGGGACGCAGTTTTGCCGACAACACCTCCTCATTCCTTGTGCCACAGCTGAGCATACAAATATGGAGCGCTCCTCAATTCACAGACCTTCGGCACTTAGTTGGACGCCGATGTCGCTCAATTGATTCGGGATGTAGAGGTCGAGAGATATCGCAAGTTTCATGCTGCAATATAGACGATTTCCGAGCCACATTTGCTTCGTAGAGACGCGACACGACACATATCCAAGATGACCGGCTTCAGCAGAGCGAAGGAGGATAGACCGACACCTCCAGAGGTCTACAATTGGAGAGTGTACGCCACCGCCATCATCATAGCACTTGGCGTCCTTGCGTATGGCTACGATAGCGCTTTCATTGGCACGACCATTACCTTGCCCAGCTTTCGACGAGACTTCGGCCTGAGCACTATGAGCAAGAGCGAGAAGAATGCCGTGTCCAGCAATCTCACCAGCATCTACAGCGCAGGAGGCTTTTTCGGAGCCCTATTCATGTATCCTGCTCTCGAGCTGCTTGGTAGAAAGAAGACCTTGATTATCGCAGACATCATATTCATCGTGGGAGCGGTACTTACAGTCGGACCGGTGCATCTGGGCTCAATGTATGCTGGAAGGTTATTGACTGGACTTGGCGTCGGCGCAATCGCAGCAGTCTGCCCAATATATGTCTCCGAAATATCGCCTCCAGCAATTCGAGGCAGATTGACTGGCTTCTTCGAATCTTTTTATCAGATCGGCGCTGTGGTCGGCTTCTGGATCAACTATGGCCTTGTTCATTCCTACGACACGCAGAGCACTTCCGCCTGGAGGATACCGATGGCCGTGCAGCTAATTCCAGCCGGACTACTTGCGCTCTGCATACCTTTCCTTAAAGAGAGTCCAGTATGGCTCATCAAGCGTGGTCGGACAGCCGAGGCCATCAAGAGCTATAGTTTCCTACGCATGCTCCCAGAAGACCACCCCTACATCGCTGAGGATATAATGTTTGTCCGAGGCCAGATCTCCGAAGAGCGAGCCGCCTCGCATGCAGACAAGTCCAGCTTCTTCGCGGTCACCAAGGCCACATTTCGAGAGTCTTGCTTACCAGGAATGAGGAATCGCTTTCTACTTGTGTTCTTGATGTTCATGTGGCAAGCTTGGTCTGGAGCAGCAGCGATAAATTACTACTCACCCACTATATTCACGAGTGTTGGTCTGTCGGATTACACCCTATGGACTGGTGTATATGGAATCATCAAGGCTGCAGGTAGCGTCATCTTCTTCACCTTCTTCATCGATAAGTTCGGCAGAAAGTGGCCTTGGATCGTGTCCAGTATTTGCTGCGCTTTATGCCAGTACTACCTCGCCGGCTACATTGCACTCGCGGATCCAAGTTCTGAAAGTCCACAATCTGCCTCGAATATTGCGGGCGGCAAGGCAGCCATCGCAGCAATCATGATCTTCGGCGCCACGTGGTCTTTTGGAGCCAATGGTCTCCCCTGGATCATATCTTCTGAGATCTTTCCATCAAGTCTCCGCTCGATCAGTGGACCATTTGCCGGGATGTCGGTCTGGCTATGGACATATGTCGTAACGAAAGCTCTGCCAAGCATGTACAGCAGCATGGACTACGGTGTGTACATCTTCTTCGCCAGCTGTCTGATTGTGGCTGCGATATATGCGTACTTCTTCATCCATGAGACGAAGGGCCTGCGGCTTGATGAGATGGATAAGATCTTTGGCTTCGCTCGGAGTGAGAGTAGGTATGCTCCAGAAAACAAGCCTGGGCGAGAGAGTTTTGAGGACGACAAGGGCAACGTCGCGGCTACCGTTGAAAGAGTATGAAGCATCTTAATGTGGGACATGGAATCCGTTCGAGGTGTCTAGATCTTGGTGATATCTCGTTCTAGCCTTCCGTTTCGCAAACGCTCCACAATAGATATCTCCACAATGCCTCTGCCGCTCGGAGCATGTACATGCAGTCGTCCTAGAGTGTTGATGGTTGTGGAGCCCCTGTGCTCGGTGGAGAACCCTGTGTTCACTCACTCAGTGCACACTGTCTCCCTGACATTCTAGAAAGTTGCTTTGTAGGCCTATATAGGCCAGAGATTGATCAGTAGATAGCCCTCCTTCTCATCAAGCGATCCATGATAAACGTAGAGTGACAGCCCGACCACATGTGAGGCTGGATGCTTCGCGACAATGAGCAACATCTTTGAAAACGAGGCTGGTGTAAATAAGCAGCAATGCAGTCCAAGCTTGCAGAACAATACCGGCGCTCCAGCGCACGGCCTAACGAGATCTGGTTGCCATGAAAATTGAGGCTGAGCTTGCTGTTGACGCCACGGCGCATGCACACTCTCGACCTTAAAAGAACTCGCTCCGACAGTTCGAAAGCTTCAGACCGCCAACAACAGAGCACTAGAGCGCAGTACCAAGACAGTTCAAACACCGTCTGTACTGCCCAACGAACTATCTCCTGCCCTTCGCGAGGCTAGTCCGACCTTGTCTTTTTCATCACAGTCTCAACGGCACCAGCGCGAAGTCAACCAGAGCTCCTCAAAGGCGCCTGCGAGCTTCTTCTTCCCTACATCTTGAATCTTTCCGATCCCATTCGAGAATGATCTACATGCCTATCCCACGTGGTACGGAGGTCGTTTACACCATGGACGATGGGGTGACTTATAAGGGCAAGCTGTCCGCAGGTGAGTGGACCCACGGCCGTGAATGGTATTGCATAGCTAATTGTGGCGCAGACTTCTACGGCATGAACAATATGGGTGTCGGCCACATCACGCTCGATCCAGGATGGTGTCGCACTTACATCTTCCATCGTCGAGTGTCTCGTGATGGCTCCGATGTTCCGATCACAGTTCAGTACCGTCGTGGAGATCGGATGTACTATTGGTCTCCAAACAACTAGGTCTCCATTGAAGCTCCACATCTACCGACATGACACCTACATACAGGTTTGAAATGGTAGAAAAAAGCAAGGATCATACATCACACTACATGAAACGACACACTTTGGTCTGCATTTCGGTATTGGGGCTCGATCTGAGCACACGAGGGCGATCGCGGCGCTATGAATTATCAACACGACAGGCGAGAACGAGAGCGAAGAATGCTTCGGGCTCAAGGTGGAGGTCCTGTACCTTCACTCACTCTCGATACTACACATGAAACAGTTCTCCCTCGCTGTCTTTCGCTTTGCTGTGTACTTGTCTGATCATTCACAATTGCAATGCGTCGTTTGATGAGAACAGCTCAAGATATAGCCATGAGCGGCAGGACAAAAGTTCGCTTGATCCGTAAATAGTGGCGTCCCACATATCTCGGATAGTGTCATGTTCCGCTTGCAACATGGCCAGCAATGAAAAATACTGCAAGATCCGCTTGCGGCAAGTGCGCTTTGTGTTATCAGAGATGTCTGGTAGGCTCCAGCACCATGATACGTGATCACAATGACTGATGCCCTCCTCTTGCGACCCCTGAAGGCCCGTATCGTTCCAGTTATCGTCGTCCTCCATTTCGTCTCGCGTCTCTGTGGTGGCTTCCCAGTGGTTTGCATGCCACTATAGCCGCGATTTATGCCAGCAGGCTGCTGGCCGTACTGCGGGCTGTTCGAGCCAGGTGCGGAATATGGTTGGCTTTGGTATTGCAGCTGGCTGATCTGATATTGAGGAATGCCTTGTGGGTGGCCAGGAGAGGGAACAGCTAAGGAAGTGTCAGCATCGCCCTTGCAAGCGCACTGGTGGCAGTGAATATGGATTGACCCCACTGAATTCGAGCACCTGCTCCTGCGCTTGACAGGTCTTGCTTCGTCGCCGTCTTGTTAGCGTTGGTGTACGACCTTGGTGGAAGCTGTGTCGGCACAGACAGCTCCGTTTGGGAAGGGGAAATCGCCTGAAGTGAGTGTCAGAAAATGCTGCAGAGGGCGACAAGAAGTGAAGTCTTACCCCTCCCTCCACCGCCATCTCTCCTTCCAAAGCCGCTGTTGCTTTTGAGCTCAGTTCGTGAGGGCATGTGAGCGCCGAAGACTTGCGACATGCTCGACAGCAGTCATCGGCGCGAAGGTCCAGTGGCGAGGCGCACACCGGTCACGCTTTGAAAGCCGAGAATGTGCTGGATGTCACTTACTCGACAAGAAAAACGGCCGCCATCAGATATCGATGAGTACACAAGTACCCCAGAGATATGGGAACGAAAGCCTGAACCCATTGTGGGGGTGGATGCTGTCCATTTTTGCTGTTTTGCTGGCCAGTCGTGGTAGAACATTATTCCCGCCAGGCTGGCTTAGTTTTCATGATGGACGCAATGTTGCGGTAGAGAGCGACGACGGACGGCTTGTATTGAAGGTGCCAAAGTTCTGCTGGAGTCACAAAGAAGAATCTGCTCGTGGCCGCGAGCTTAGTGCCTCGGCGGGCGGTTTCAGGGGCAACGTTATGTGCAGTTATCCGCAATGTACAACCTACACCGCTATTCTCAGCAGTCTAGAGTACGTCTCTCGAGCGGATATCTCATTGGCGACCTCGGTATGTCTCTTTCGAGGCTCGTAGCGCGCTTCAAGGCAGAGCACCCGCCCTCCTGTAGACCGCTGGTAATCGAAAAGCCTTCACAATGCGGTGCTGTGCGCGCCACAGATGCTTGCTGCTGTTGTCTGCGCCAGTGGAGTCGGTGCTTTGCGGAGGTCCTGGAGTCTGTCAATACAGGTGCCGGGAGATGAAGATTCAGCCGTGGAGGATATCGTTGCTGCGAAATATGTCTTTGACTTCATCCAACTGAATGCCTATACTCTACCTCCTTCTCAGGCCCACGATAATTTCGTGCCAAAGCCGAATCCGACAGCGCAGCCGTCACCGCCGCAGAGCTGACCGTCAGATCTGTCGCAATTTAGAGGCGCAAAGAAGGCAGGACATTCTTCTCCAAGCAGTCGCAACAGCAACAACATTGATGAAAAAAGTTCAAGTCTGTAGGTTCCAAAAATTCCCAAGCATAACCATCAAAGGACGTAAACCGCAAGGAGCTGGTGGCTTGTGTCCGCGGAGCGACCTCGACCTCAGTGATCTTCATCGACCAAGGACAGCTTGCACGCGGGCCACCTGGTTTTTGAGGTTCCTGGACGCACGAACACGTTAGTGCTGTGAGATATGGTTAGCAAATGCCCATGTCATGTGTGGATGGTGAGATGTGCTTACAACGCCCATGCAACCCGTGGAGAGAAAAAGAGAGAAAGGCAAAGCGAAGAGAAGAGTCTTTTTGTTCTCGCGAGTGTGCACGGGCCTTCTGCCTGGCTTAGCGTGATCGGGATGGACCGCGTGATGAGGTATTTCACCTCGCCAAGGGCATGCAGAGCAGTGAGAGGCCAGAATCTGATTATGAGGCTTCAAGTTGTCCCTTGCAATCCGTCCAGCTCCATTTGTGGCATCATATTTGATCCCCTGCAACACAGACACAGCAGTTTGAATCATCCCTCCCGCAGGGCATTTCATAGTCCTGATGAGTTCCACAACAAGCGACTCTACGCAGACTGAGCCCTGAAGCGGCTGCTCGATCCTCAACGCTGTCGACAAACTCCAGACTGAGGCATAGGCGTATCTCCCATTGAGTGAACCCAAAGTCCGATCAAGCGCCACAGTCATCGAGCCGGACGCATCAGAAACGCGAACCACGCCAGAACACACGGCAGTAGCGACAGCATCGTCCACTCCCCGTGATGCGATTCATTGCCAATTGAGAACATGCCCTTTCGATTGTCCCGTAAAGCCTTTCAGAGGGCGAGACTTGCTGCGATTCCTGTTGAAGCTTCAATGGTATCTTCCATTCAGGGGACCAGGGCAGGAATTGGACGGAGGTATATTCAAGACAATCGCAGAGCAGGGAGAGACCGACTTGAAGATTCAACGAGACGAGCGTAAGACCCCCTATGAAGAAGTGACTTCCTCGTCTGGCTCTGATGTTCAGCCTTTCGAAAGCTTTAGTGTTCCTAGAACAGACGATCGAATTTGTTAGACACTTCCCACATGGGGTCAAAGCACTCACACGTAGCATACTGCCACTCCGTCGCCTCCTATAGCTTCGGAGGAACATCCAAAGTTTCCTTTTCGTTGTGCGTCCAAAGTGTAATGCTGCTGACTTCCTTCAACGGGCGCCTCGAACGTACTTACGACTTTGGAGACGAAGGCTTGGGGGGATTTACACATGGTCACATCGGCCGCTACTTTATCTTTGTCTACAGACTGTCTGGACCGGTACATCCGCAAGTAACTCCTCGGCTGTCGTGCAAGAAGTGAATGTGGCGTCAGACAAGGCTGAGACATCTGCAGCCAATGGTGCCCAGCTCTCTTGGCGATAAAGGAACGATGAATTCTGGAACATTGACAAAGCTTTGTGTTGCAAAGACAGTCTCTGGCAATAGAACATTGATAGCGTAGCAGAAACGTGGAGATGATCACGAATATCTCAAACATATCTTGCCAAGAAACCCATCTGAAGTGGCATTTGCCAAGGCAATGCCTCCTAATGACGAGCTTCCGGAGTTTACATCGTTCCCGGATACTGTATGATATAAGACCCAAGACATGTCCAGGACAAAGACTTCATCACATTCACACTCGTTTGAACATCTAATTGACTCCTCTCCTTTGGCTAGATCCCTCCCTGCAGCCATGAAGCTTACACTCTTTACCTCCTTGGCTGGACTTGGGTCGCTTGCGACGGCCATACCTTCTGAGCTTTTTGAAAGAGGCGACTATGGAAAATGTATCAGCAGGTGGGAAGCAAAGCAGTGGATCAACAGCAACATTGCTATGTGGGACCGCAAAGGCGACTGGAAAAGGCTCGCCAAGACGCTCTATGCCGATGATTTCAAGGCCAAGTCCAACTCGATCAAGTCGTCCCGTGGCGTCAGGGTATGTTCTGCATCGTGCGTACTGGCCATTCACTAACACACTACAGCTTTCCGACGATCCTTACTACAACTCTTTGAGCGACTTTGTCTCCGAACTCGACAAGAAGATTCCAAAGATCTACGATCAGTCAACTGTTGGCTATTACCTGGACTGCAACACTCTGATCTGGGTTCGCAACATCGGACGTGTCGACGGCTGCAACGACCCTATACGAGACATCTCCGTGCTTACCATGCAGAGAAAAGGCAAGAAGATTCGGGCAAAGGACGCCTTGATCGAATTCGACAGCATCAAATGGGGCAAAGCTTTGGGTGGAAAGTACAATCCGCCCAAGCCGCAAAACAACTATGGTCAGAGCTGGGGTCGCGACAAGAAGAATGGCGGCACACAGGTTGACCCGGACAAGAATGACGGGCATGGCTATGACGGCAAGCAAACGGATCCCAAGACCACGAATGGCTATGATAACAAGACTGGAGGCACACAAGTCGGTCTTCACAACAACAGCCATGACGATGATGGCAAGAAGAATGACGGAAAGCATACTCACCCGAAGACCAACGGTGGCTACGGCAAGAAGGACGGCTTCAAGCAGACTGACCCTCAGATCAACAACAATGGTCAAAGATCTGACGACAAGAAGAATGATGTGAAGCACGTCGATCCTCAAATCAACAACAACGGCTATGACAGCGACAAGGGCAGTGGCACTCAGGTCGATCCTCACCAGCAAAGTGGCTACAAGAATGATGGCAAGCAATCTGACCCAAAGAGCAACGACAAATATGGCCACAGTGATGATAACAAGGACCACTAGATATTTCCAGAGCAGGGGCTGTGGTCATACGGGTGGCGTTCTGGAGGAATACTGACCATATTCGCTCTTTTCGTAGACAATGAAATCTCGTGTAATACCACTTGATGCCCCTTCCATCTTGTCTGAGCCGAGCATGGTGTATAAAAGTTATGTAAAGCGCCCAGAAGCTGCTTGCGAGACTGACAAGCATCGTGATGGTGTGGTCACACGTCGCAGCTTGGTCGTCGCTCGCGGGAAGGACCTCACCCAGCATGTAACCATTGGCGACCCCTAGCGACAATGACTTACTTTACTACGAAGCTTCTCGATGGTCTGCCGCAATGATCCTCACCTCAAATATACTCAGCTTCAGTAAGCCAATCCTCCGTATCTTCCTTCGTGCGGACATCGCCATCAATTGCGAGCCACTGCAGATGGAAGTACAGCACGACCACATCATCCGCTTTATCACCTCGCATCTCGGCATGCTCCACAAGCTTCTTGATCTTGCCACCGTTGCTGTCATGAATGATCATCTCGGCAACTCCATAACCAGAGCGCCAGTCACTCGGGTCATATGAATAGAAGAACGTGACAGGACGCAGAGTTCGGACAATGAGCTGCTCTTGAACCGACTCTGGAACGAAAGCCTCAGCGAGCGCTTTGATGCGCAAAAGTCCCATGTGGTCGGAACAGGGGTCGAGAAATGGATCGACTGTGATCCATCCGTTGTTCGTAGGGGCAAAGACCTCCTCCGCATTCTGGCGAAGAAATGTGTCGGTGTTGTTCGGGACAGTGGCAATGTAGCGGCTCTCGCGCATCGCTTTGGAACTGGGGTTGTTGCTGACTTGGTGTGGCGTCTTTTCGATTCGCATGGCGAGGCAGAGAGCCTTGAGCGGGAGATGAATGAAGACCATTTCGGCGAGCTCTGATGTGTTGAAGACGCGCGCTGTAGCAGTGGGAGCTGGTTGAGCGTGCATGGTATGACGGGCCCTCCTCGTCTTCTTGATCTTGCGCGGCTTCGACATCTTTAGTCGAAGTATTGAGGTGGTTCTGGACATGGTCAGGTCCGCAGGCTCGTTCCAAGAATCTGAGTCAACTTACCTGCGATACTGTGCTTGTCGGGCAGCAGAGGACTGCGGAAAGGTCTTGTTGACGATCTGCATGGTTGCTTACTCTGAATAAGTTGTCCGTGGCAGTCTCTACAAGTTCGCTTATGCTGCGCCGTTTTGGACCCTGACGTAGCAGTCTAGGTGGCAAATTCTTCTCACGCCGCGCGAATTCGATCATGTGTTTCCAGCGCATTCACACACAACTTGACGGACAGGATCACGACCGCTATCACCTTGCGCTCTGTCGCCAAATACCTACTCGCAAATCCCATCTCCACCACAGAACATGTCGATTCACACATCCACAGCTTTCCATACTGTCGAGCTCATGACCATGATCCTCAGCCTACTCACTCCCAAGGAGTTGAAGCAAGCATACCGTGTCAACCATGTCTTCAAGGCGACGATCGGCCAGGACACAATTCTCCGCCTTCGCGTCCATTTCTTCCACAAGTCATTGCGTCTCGATCAACCAGTCGACGATCACAACACCGGCATGTATCGCCAATTCGGCCGATTTGAGAGCCTCCCCCATCCGACCCTCCATCGGCAACTTTCAGAAGCCAAGCAAGGCTACCCGCTCCTTTTCTACATCCAAGTTCGAAAGATCTGGGATCTTCAGACATACCACCGCGCCAAGATGTCCCAGATCATCTGCCAACCTCATACTCCCTGCGTCCGGATTTCTTTCGGGAAGACACCATGGGCCTCAAAATGGCAGGAGGAAGTTGTTCGGGAGGTAGAGGAGGGACTTGGCGTCACTTTAGGACAGCTTGTTGACGCTGTGAAGCGTATGAAAGTATTGTGGACGAAGGAAGTTCGCGTGGAGCTGGTGCAGGGAGGAAGAGACTCTGCGTTGTATCAGCGACAGATTGATCGGGAGGCGACGAGCGAATATGGACGAGTGATGAGGTTTTAGGGTCATGATCGCAATCGGAATCGACTTTGCTTCTCCATTGCATACTTCGCCGGGCTACTGAAGGACCCATCAGTCTGTTTGATATCGAAATTGAATCAGAACGCTCGCTACGTAAGGGCCTGCGAGATGCTAACATATTAGTCTCTACAAGCGACTGCATCTGCAAGATAAGAACTTCTAAATCTTTCAGGTCGCAGACAGCACTCGCCACTGGCGAAATCGCCCAAGAAGCGATTGAAACGACGCGAAGGAGAGATGAAGTTTTAGCATCACAATTAGAATTGACGTGATTTTGCTTCCAGTCCGCATGACTTACGAAGCTGGGGAAGGATGAAGCAGTGTCAGAAAAGCCCAGAGCACAAGGAGAGCGCCGTATCCGTGGAGATGAACATGACGCTAACAGTGAGCGTCTTTTCGAGCGCTCCACTCTATCCTTCCCAGCTCTGCGGGCTCATAGCATCGTAGACAATATTTGCAGAGGTAATATCTCCCAGGAAGCATTTGCGTTGTGTGAGGCCATCCATGCTGTTTACAAGAGCATATTTGAGCCTTCTTGTCTCAGGAGGTTGAGGCTCAGTAAGGCAATCAGGTTCCTGACAAGCTTTCTAGGACGATAGGATGCTGTGGAGGCAATGCCACGTGAAGCAAGCTCTGTCAATGCTTTTGGAAATCTCTGCCTCCGAATTGCTCCTCTTTCCGAGGCGCTCAGAGACGAAGTCGGATCGCCTGCAATGATGAAATGGAAGCGAAGAGCAGGATGTGAAGTCTGATTTGGAGTTAACATCATCCTTACTATCCGAACTTGCTTCTACCCTCTGGAGCTTTCTGAGATTATGAGCTTACGGACAGACCTCCCAACAGAAAGCAGCCTTGCGGAACTGTTTCAGATGTGAGGTCTCATATGCTGGTACCACGAGAATATCCAAGCGGGCACGACTCTCCAGATGAAGTGTCGCTATGACAGTGAAGTCCGAGACAGGTCTTCCAGAAACACAGACTGCCTTAGAGGTGAACCTACGCGGAAGACGCCGTTATGACGCTTCGACTGGGTCACATTTCCACGTTTCTGCAATCTTTGTAGCCCTGAAGGACACATTAGACTGGAATTTATGGACGCGTTGGGCCAACTGACCGAGACATGACGCCACATTCAAGACTCTCAAAAAAATCTCTGCTCAGCTCTCGCTCTCTAGCTTGAGGCCCCAGGATATCAGCTCGTGGCCAAGTCTCGCAAGGAGCAGAACCGCAATCGGAACGGAATCGAATACGTGGTGGAATGTTCAGAGCTAGTAGGGCGAGGCCGTGGAGACCTTATCAAATTCCAACGTAAGTCTCCCATCCGCTCCAAATGCCAACGTAAGTCCATCCGCTCCATCTCGCCATACCAAACAATCTAAGGAACCAGGTCTCGGAGATGTCTCTGAATTGACATCACCCATCCATTGGCACATGCCTGGGGAATGTTCTACGTTTCCGACCATGGTGAAGCCTCTCTGAATGGTCAAACACGAGCAGAAAGGACGGATGGGCCTATGACTGCACGCGGTGCCATAGTTGAGTGAACTTCTGCCATGAGATGACACTGACCACGTAGTTAGATCACCACTTACTTGCATTTATTCCTTCGACTTGTTCTCCTGAGTGCTAGCCAAGGGGCTGTACTGAAACGCAGCGTCTCGGCGTGGCGTACGCAGCCTTACGGAGAATTTGGAGTGAGTAGGCAATCCTTATCGACCTCAGGGGACCCTTCGATATCGTCATTTTATCTTATAGAAAGTCCATCCAACGTGAGGACCATGGTGCCCTCTGAGGTAGTGAGATCGATCTCGTTGGAGAGCCCGGGTGGACGTTCAGATATGCCTCTTTACTGAATGCGGATTGCCTAGCTTTCAGCGACGATGAGTCCTCCACGCGTCTCGGGGATAAATCATATCAGTACCACTTGAGCACGAGCTAAGAGAAGCCGTCCATCATCGTCGTAGGTTATCAGCTGGCTGTGTTACCCAATCTGTATTCCTCGCGACGGTAGGGGTGGCATCTCACATGCCACCAAGCACAGTCACTCCACCGCGACAGCGAGATACGCCATACACGCACAAGAATACACAATCCTCTCGCGCGTGCTTTCCCAAATAATCCTAAGTACGAGCTTCCGACAACCATAATAAGAGACCTTTCAGCGACAGCAAACTTGGCGCGAGCACCACATCAAACGGCTTAGGGCACGAGGTAGCCGCAATTACTTGCTTATTATGACTTGGGACCTTCTGAAGTCCTTTGGCTTTGCACTTTACGTCAGGCCCCAAGCGTAAGCGAATGCCATCAATCATACTTGCTGCGAGACCACACCCCAGATGCGGTTGCTGTCAAGGATTTCGATGGCTAAGACGTACTGCAGGGGGATCTGCTACGCATATGTCTACCGGACTCGTTTCAAGCGCGACTGCGAAGAGCGAAAGGATGGCCCGTTGAACGATGCGGTCCTAAGGGCGTTCATAATTGCTGTTAAGCGGAGCGATATCAACAGGCGTACTGCAATCTTGAACTGTAGTTGATATCAGGAGAATGATATCTAAAACACAGCGATGGAATGAGGAGGAAAGGGGTGGTCGAGACGACTTTAATGAATCACGAGCAAATCATGGTCCCAGAATTCCAAGGTTAGAGGTGAGTTCGATGGGGAGCTTTGTACAAAAGCGCTTCTGATGCCTCGCGATTTGTGGCCATGGTGCTCTGCCGGGATTTAATGTGGCGGGCGCAGTGACGAAGAGACGGTGAAAGCGATTCTTAGAAGACGAACGGCATCGAGTAATTATAATACTTGCGGCGTGAACGTGGAAGCTGCACGTCAATTCTTTAATTGACTGATTCTAGAAAGAACATTTCAACGTGTCATGCCCAATGGTTACAGCCGAAACGCAACAAATACTGTCTCGCCCTTCTTTTTTGCATCTTACAACTTTTCATATTCCTAGCATGGCACGCAGACTTCATGAAAGCATCTGGAATAGGGTCAAACGGAACGTCGTTCGGCAAGAGTGTTACATCATCATAGGACTTTGTTACTTGTCTGCCGTCTACCAATCAATGCATAGGATATCCGGGCTGAGATTGCAGCACCGGAGAAACGTCGTTGAGGAATGAGTAGCAGGGAAGGACGCATCTTGGGTAGGTCCCTTGCTAGGACTCCGGTAAGGACGGACGACGATAATCGCCGAACACAGCGGTAGAGTCGACGACACCACCACCAAGTAAGATTCTGGAAATGCCGAGTTGTAGACCACGCTTCTGATGATATTTTGCAAGCGAGAACGGGGCAAGAAAAAAGTCGCTTTCCGAGCCCAAAGCTGCCATCACGCTTTGAAACGCCACGAGTCGCGCTTATGTCTCTTTGGAGTATATCTCGGAGGCCAAGGTACGGATTCCACATGCCGTGGGCTGTGTAGATGTGCTTGGCGCCTAGACCTAGAAGTTAGTACTCACGATTTGGAAGACTGCCTCGTGTTCTTTCTAGATAGGTTGTGGGACTGGTTGCTAGGATAGGTAAAAGCTATATAGTACTATTATGTTACTACTTCTATAAGTACTAGACTATTAGGTCTAGTAGATACCTACTATGCTTTGAAGAGCTAGGAGTTATATTTAGTATCTTTAAACCTCTTACTAGTAGAGTAATACTATATCTAATAAGATATATAGTAATAGTAGATTAGGAGTTAAACTACTTAGCTTTTTATATAAAGAGGTAGAAGCTAATAAGTACTACTACTAACAACTTTATTATTAAGCTAGATATACTATTTATATAGCTAAAAAGTTAAATAGTAGTTTTAGTTTACTATAGATATATTAGAACCTAGTACTATAGCTAGTAGTATCTCTACTAGAAGGCTATCTATCTATATAGATCTATCTTCTAGTCTTCTACCTTAAAATACTATAATATACTATATTTTTAAAACTACTTAAATAGATATCTCTAGCTATTTAATAATCTTTTTCTAAACTAGATTTTTTATACTAAAAGCGTAGAATATAAAGATATATAAAGAATAGTAATAAATCTAGTAGCTTAGATATAGCTCCTAGTAGAGCGTATTTTAAATAGTACTAGTAGTATACTATTTAGTTATAGCTCTAGTATCTACTTTATTAGAATATACTATAATAAGTATTATATATAGTCTAGATAGTAATTAGAAGACTAGTATAGACTAGTTTATAAACTATATATTTATAACCCTTAAAAATAGAACTTTTCTAAAACTAAATAGATTATAAAGCTAAGAAGCGGTAATAGGTATAAAAAATATTATAAAGTATAATAGAATCTATAAGGAAAGGTAGGGACTAGCGTAGATATAGTAAGTATATTATTCTTCTATAGATTAGAGCTAAGTCTAAAAGGTATTAGTCTAGAGTAGTTATATAATTATAGTTATATAATCTAGCCTCCCTTAGTATAGTCTAGATACCTTAAGTCTAATTACTCCTAGAGGGATTACTAGTATCTAGCTTAGCCTCTAGCTAGATAATATATTCTAATATAGATAGTATATATATCTTAGAATCTATCTCTACTTTTTTTACTAGTAATATCTCTAATATTACTATACTATAACTCTACTAGTATACTTTAGCTTTATTTCTAGTAGTAGTAATAAGTATTAATTATCTAGCTAGAAACTTTTATAGAAATACTAGTAGTTATTTCTATATATAATTTTATTAGAAATAGCTAATATTAGATCTTATATAATACTAGGGCTTAGGCTCTTAGCTAGGACTTAGAGTAGTATTTAGAGAGTAGACTATTGTAATACGGGTTATGTAAGCAGGTAGATAGTAGTTAGTAAATGAATGTAGTATTCGATAGAGGTCTAAGAGGAGAGGGAGGAAGGTTAGGAAGTTGGGCTAGCGCTAAGCCCTACCTAAGGTACCTAGACCCTAGCTTTACTCGAGCCGATTATATACTAATTATATGTAGCTAATATAGGCTTCCCTTCTAAAGGCCGCGCCCTCGTAGCCTATTCGCTATGTCCCTCGACCCTAATCATTACTAATCGCTACTAACTTAGCGTACGCAATAAGTTGTTCAATCTACGCTAGATTAAACCCGCAATTATTAAATAATGTTATATATCTAAACTTTACCTCTAACGACTATGCGACAATGTCCCTACTATACTATTACTATAGATAGTAAGTTAAGTAATATATTGCTATAAAAACTCGAAGCTAGTAACTAATAAGAGCCTTTATAATATAAGCGCGTTCTATCTACTACAATAGGCGAACGTAAGAGGTATTATAGCTCTTCCTCCGCTTTGAGTAATACTTAGCGCTTGCTTATTCCGCCGTTAGATAGAATAATGCCGGGAGCCCCGCTAGCCGGGTTATAGGAGCCCTTTATCCTATAGTAGGGAATATCGGATTTAAAGTAAGTCTTCTAAGTAAATTCTCGGGGTTTGTAGCTATACCTAAAGTAGCTAGGTTAGTTAGCTATTAAGAGACTTAGTTTCGTAGCTATTATAATCTACTAGGTTAGTTAGCCTTCGATTAACTAAAAATACAGTTCGTCTAGTTTCTATAGAGATAGCCTATTATAAGTCGAGCGGCTATATCTTCGGATATAGATATTAGGGTTAATACTAAGGAGTAACCTCTTATCTATAGTATAGGCCCTACGTAGCTTAGGTCTATAGTTTTGCTCCGGTAATGTCTATTACATTCCTTTTTGCCCTCGGTTAGTACTATATACGCTAGCCTTATCTTTTTACTAGATAGCGGCATTATCGATAGGTATAGCGCGAAAGGTAGGAGGCGGCGGCGTACTATTACGGAATACTAAAGGATATACGCGCGGGCATATAAGGTTGCGCGTATCGTAGTAATAACAAGTAATATTAATAGCTATCGGTAACGGCGAGGATTAGCCGTCTTGGCGCCGACTTTACCTCTTCTTCTATATAGGCCTTAATTCCTTTATTAGCTAGTAATACTCGATACGACGCCGATACGTCCTTCGACGCGCTATTATAATTAATAACAATATCGTTATTACTAATCTCCTTTGCTCCGCTAGCCCTACTTTCTCTAATCTCGTTAGACGCGTTATATTCGAAGGCATTCTCGTTACTACGTATCCGACGTTACTATAGTATTATTAAGGTATTAAAGAGGCGGAAAGTAGTATCTTATAGCGAGGCAATAGTCGGTAGGCGGTTAGTAGGTAGTATACTTGTCTATATTCTAGGTTCTCGGTTCTCATAAGCGGTACTTATTTATTTATCTATTTACTTATTTATTTGTTTATTTGTTTACTTGTCGTTACCGCGGCGGTAGAATATAGACCTATCTATAGAATTGGAAGCCTAAAGGGAAGGGCTTTTGCGAATAATACGGTTACTATAGTAACAACCCTTAGGGTTACTAGGGTTACGCTAGGGTTACATGACCCTTAAGAAGATAATAGAAGATCTCGAGGAAATAGGCCATTTGGAACAACTTTGCAATCGGGCTTAGGGTTAGTGACCCTAACCCTAACCCTAACCCTAGTAGGGTTACTAACCCTAAAGAACGATATGTATACCGTTAGGATCGTCTCTTTGAGCTCGTCGACGTGGCATGGGTCTTATTATCTAGGTACTAATAAAGTTACGTCCGCTCGGTAGCGGCGGTAGCTAGTTTACTCGAAGACTCGGTCGTTATTATTCGGAAGAAGTTAGCGGTAGAATAGCGATGTCTTATATAGCTCTTCTAGCCTTCTTCTTACCCTTCTTAGTAGTCTAATACTCGTCTAATAACTTACTTATATCCTTAAAGGACTTCTTACTCTCCTATAAGTCCTATTTAGGTAAATACCTTTACTAGCGTAATAAGTATTCCTTCTATCTATCCTTCGTTCTATCCTTTAGAATACGCTTAACCTACTATATCTCTTTATCGCTATCTAGTACTTCCTCGGCCTTAGCGGGCGCTTTATCGCCCTCGTAGAGGTAGTATAGCTTAAGAAGGGATATATAGAAGGTATTATGGATCGTATAGGCTAGCGGTAGCTATAATTAATATACTTGTATAGCGCTACCTTTAACTTCTCGTATGCGGAATAGACTAATATATCTCGGCGCGAGCTTCGGATAGGACTTACTATCTAGTAATAGGTATTTATATATACGTAGGTTCTTCGTATTTAGTATAACTATATCGCCTTACTTAAATATTATCGGCGTATAGTGTTTGTTATAGTATGTCTTCTAATATGCTTACGCTTTTACTAAATTGTTAGCTATCTTCTTATACGTATCGTATATTATTTGAACGCGTTTAATTACCGCTAGTATTTCTAGTACTTAACGGGCTTCCCTTTCCTTACGCTCGCCCTCGAGCGTTAATGGATCCTATAGTATTATAGGGTTGCGCCCTATTATTGCCTAGTACGGTAATACCTTAGTCGATAAGTATATAGTATTATTGTATATAAATTTAGCGGCTAAAAGTAGATTGACCTAGTTGTCTAGATTATCGGTAATGTAGCTACGTAGATACTACTATAACGTAGTATTCTACCGCTCTATTTAACTATTAGTCTATAGATAGAAAGTAGTTAATAAACGGTATTTAAGTCTTAGCTATAAGTATATCTTACTCTAATAGTAAGATATTAGTATCGACCCGTAGTCTAATACTATGCCTTTAGGTATACCCTAATAGGTATAGAAGATGTCGTTCTATAGCGCTTCTACTATATCGATAGCTATCTAATCCTTGCATATAGGTATATATCGTACGCACTTAGTAAAGCGGTTAATAATAACTAATATAGCGTCGAAGATGTCCTTACTACCTCTACGCTTGGTAGGTAGAAGGCCTATAATAAAGTCTAATGTAAGCTCTATAAATGGTTTACTTAGAATAGGGAGTAAGGATAACTCGCTATAAGGTAGGTATCTCGGCGCTTTGTTACGCTAATAAATATTACATGTATTAACGTATTCCTTCATGTCCCGTATACTATTTAGCTAGTAGTATTTACGTAATAGTAGCTCGTACGACCTCTCTATACTATAGTATCCGGCAAGCTTACCGTCGTAGTATCGCTTAATAATCTCTTATCGGAGCGAATACTCGGTAGGAACGTAGAGCCTACCTTTATATCGTAGGTATCTATCGGTATCGACCGACTAACTCTTACTAGATCTCGTCTTCCTCCTACTCGCAAGCTTATTAATAAGCTCGATAGCAAAGGCGTCCCTCTACTAAGTACGCAATAGCTCGGTTATAAACGATTAACTATTACCTTATATAAGTTCGCTTAATAGCATCCTCGCTATCTTACGTAGTACGTACTATATATATCTAATAGCGCTAGTAGCCGGATTATCTATATTATCTTTAATAGTACTATCGCTATAAATAGCAATATCTACTATAGAGTTATTATAACTCGAGCGATCGACGTCCTTCTTAACGCGTACTAGAAGTACGATAAGGATAGCTTTCTATCCATTATCGGTACGGGTTCCGGAAGTCCGCTTATCCTACTATTACTATACGGCAATATCTATAGCAATCTTGTACTATAGGGTAGGAAATAATATATTAATAGACTAGGTCTCGCTACTATAATTAGGCCGCCTTAATAGGCTATTAGTAGGGTTACTAACTCCTAGCCGATGTAATACGTTAAAGTTAAACCCGGCGAGGTAGACGGCCTATCGTGCCTATCTACCCATAACCCTCGTAACCTTCGTAATACTACGGAGGTTATTGTAATCGGTATATACTTGTATCGCATACTATGCGCTATCGAGATAATACTACTAGTACTTAAATACTTCTACGATTACTAACAACTCTTACTCGTACGTCTTATATCGGGTCTCGGCGTCGAGTATCTTACGTAAGAAGAAGGCAACCGGATACTAGTAGTTGTCGGTAGTAGACTATTGTAACATAATAGCGGATATAGTAAACTATGAAGCGTTAGTTTTAATACGAATTAGCTTGTCGGGCACGAAGTAATAAAGTAGCGGTATATTAGTAAAGCGTTACTTTAGGTCATTAAAGATAGCTTACGTCTTGTCGGTCTACTTAAGCATTCCGGAAGGGTTAGACTTGGTCTTTATGAGATTAGTAAGCGGCGATGTAAGCCGTGCGTAGCCTTTAATAAACCGTCGGTAGAAGTTAGTAAAGCCTAGGAACGACTAGAGTTCCTTAATAGTCGTAGGGGTTAGCTATTTAGTTATAGATTTAATGCGATCGGGGTCTGCTTTAACGCCATTAGTTAATACGATAAAACCTAGGAAGGATACTTCTTTTGCTACGAAGGTATACTTGGAAGGCTTGTAGTATAAGCTATATGTTTATAAGCGATCGAGGACCTTCTATACCGCCGTCTAATAGTCCGTAATATCCGGCGAATACGTATAGATTAGTATGTTATTAAGGTAGACTACGTAGAGGTAATCTAGTAGACCGGATAGAGCCTAGTTAATGTAAGATTAGAATGTAGTAGGGGCATTGGCTAGTCTAAACGGTATAACTAGGTATTCGAAGTAACTATAGTAGGTACGGAATGTAGTCTTCTACTTATCGCCCTTGCGGATACGGATATAGTAATAGGCGTCCTTTAAGTCTAGTATAGTATAAAAGTAGGTACTAGACAACCGGTCTAGTGTCTTATTAATTAACGGAAGCGGGCATCGGTTCTTAACGGTAATAGTATTAAGTCCTCGATAGTTAATACATAGGCGCAAACTACTATCCTTCTTTAGGACGAATAGGATAGGTATACCTATAGGGCTATTACTATATCGTATCCGTCTATTAGTAAGGTTCTTATCTAGGTACTTACGCAATATAGCAAGCTCTCGCTTACTAAGATTGTAAAGCGGCCTAAACGGTACCTCCTTGCCTTCGACGACTTCAATCTTATAGTCCGTCTCTTTGAATAGTAGTAATGTCGATACTAGGTAATACTTGAATACTTTAATATATATATCGCGGATTGGTTATAGAATGCGGGCAAGCTACTTAGGTTCAATACTACTAGATAGTATAGGCTTATTATCTTCTTCGAGTAGATCGGTAGTAGTATCGGAAGGGTTACTAGGGTTATTAGATATAAGCTTGCCTATAAACATTACTTTAGTATTATTAGGACATTCGTTAATATTAATGTATTTAATGTCTTCCTTCGTTACAATACCGAAGCGCTATTACTAGTTGCCTAGGTCTATAGTAACGGTATACTACTTCAAGATAGGGTTGCCGATAACAATAGTAGCTCTACAATATAGGTTATCTATGTCGACTACGTAGGTAGTAAAGTCTAGTAGTCGTTTATTGCCGAGGTCGTCCCTTAGGACTATGTATACATAATAGGCACCGTAGGTCTCGTACCGAGCTTCGTTAAACTAAGCAAGGGTTAGTATGTCGGTATAGAGCAATTGTCGGAGGTCTAGATACTTTGTAGTACGATAATCGATAAGGGTACTAACTAAGTTGCCTAGGTCTAGTATAACTTTAGCCTTATAGTTAGTATTGTATATATCGTGTAGGAGATAGTCGCGAGTAATTACTAGTACAATATTAATAGTCTTACGCCGCACTAGGCCAATAGTTAGTATAGCGCTTATTCTTTTTTCGACTAATTAGAAGAGCCTATAATAGGGGTAGAATTAGTATCCTAGGTCTTCTTCCTATGTTTAGCGATAGTACGATCGATGCGTACTTAGTCCTTGGCTTTGTCGTAGTTAGAAAGAAGGTAACTAGTACTATTGTAATTAAAGTATTTGTATCCGGCTAGTAGCTTATTATCTTTATTACTCGGTCGATCGGTGTTATACGGCTAGTTGCCTCTACCGCGACCTCTACTACGCTAGGAATTGCTACCTCGATAGCGACTACGCCTACGGCCGCGTTACTAATTGTTATTGTTAGTATTATTAGAACGGCCTTAGTTACCTCCTCGTCTATAGTTGCCGCCTCGGTTGCCGCGGTAACCGCTATTAGCTAGTAGCTTAGTCTTATAGATCTTCGCATCTAGTAATGCTTGTTGCTTAACGGCTTGCTTAGTAATATCGACCTTAAGCATAAAGTTTATACGATCTAAGCCTTACTCCTATACTCGTCGGCGGTCTAATTTAAGTATTAGGCCCTATCGAAGCTTAGGTCTAAGCTCGGAGATCCAAATAGCATTAGTCTTAGTAGGTAGATCGTCTTTAATAGCTTTTAGCCGGGTCTCAAAGGCTCGTCCTATTTCATTAGCTTACTACTTAGTATATATGTATTGTTCTTAAGCGCGTTACTATCGTAGGATCGGATTGCCGAGTATATTAAGTATAATGTCTTTGTAAGTCCGCTATTCAATAGTATATTGCTTAGTAAGCGAGTCGAAGTAATCGTCCTATATACGCTTAGGGTTACTATCGATATATTGCATAGTATAGACGACTAACGAATAGTCGTCTAGTAGAGCCCTCGGTATATTGCGTCGATTAAGCTTATAGTTATAGATGTAATTATTGTATTGCTTTCGACTAGAGCCGTCGAATACGGTATAGTCCTTAAGCTTAGTATCCTTCTTCTATGCCGGTAGGCTAGATAGACTAGTAGTAGTACGATCGGCGCTAGGGTTTAACTTCGCGCGTAGGCGCTTAATCTTATTATTAATATCGACTACTACTTCCTATATATATAGTATCTCTAGCTTATCGGTACGGCCTCTCAAGTACTAGTCCGCGGTTAGCGGTCCGAATATAGTATAGCCTTCACGCTAACCGATAACATAGGCATCGTTAGTAATAGTACTATTGTTAGCCATTTAATACGTGTTTGTTTACTTACTAAGAATAGCGACAACGAGGGTTCCTATAGTATAGATATAGCGGAATTAGAGTGCCTTGATTTGGTACGCTTAACTTAGTATAATAGACCGTATAGAAGGTCTTGGTTAATGATTGGTACGGTTAAACTAATAGTTATGTATATATGGGTCCTATCTCGGGCGTAATGTACTCAATTTAGCGAATTTCCGGCTATACTACTAAATTAGTAGACTATCTAGCTACTACCCTCAAAGGGTAGATCGAATACTATGTAATACGGGTTATGTAAGTAGGTAGATAGTAGTTGGTAAATGAATGTAGTATTCGATAGAGGTCTAAGAGGAGAGGGAGGAAGGTTAGGAAGTTGGGCTAGCGCCAAGCCCTGCCTAAGGCACCTAGACCCTAGCTTCACTCGAGCCGATTATATACTAATTACATGTAGCTAACAACTATAGTCTATCTATAGCTTTTCTATAGTTATTATAAGTTCTAAACTCTAGAAGTTAGTATTAGAAAGGACTTCTAAATATTAATAGGCTAGCTACTAGCTAATTATCTATAAAGATTAGTAACTATAAATATAGTTTATAGAGAGTTATTAAAGGTAGCTATCTATAAAAGATATATATATTACTAAAGAAGTACGAAAGCTAGTACTAAGATAAGATATAGGGATATAAAGCTATTACTAACGACTAACGTTACTAACGTTACTAGTACTATTATTAACGTTAATAATATAATACTAACGGTTAGTAATAGTAGGACTAAAATACGCTAGCTATAGTAAGAAGGATATATATTATATAATATTATATAGGTATATAAAGGATAGAAGTAATAGATATAGGCTAGCTAGAAAGGGCTGTTTTTAGAGCTATATAGAAAGCTATAGACTAATAAGAAGGCTCTATTGTTATCGTATTAATTACTTTTACTAGTATTATTACTAGAAAGAATACTAATCGACTTAACTTAGTATTAGCGATACTCGTTATATACGTTCGAGTTGTATTTAACCTATTGTTAGTAGTGCCTCTTATAGTAGATACCTATACCGAAAGCTATTAGGATAGTATTTAGCTATATCTACGAGTATTTATATAATACTATTATATAGAGCTAACGTCTAAATCGTGCCTTAGGCATTACGATACTAGCAATCAACGTAACTAATAGTCAATCTGTCACTTACGTAGGTATCGTCGTTGTTGACGTTAGTGACAACACCCCTAGTTGGGTAGCAAGGCTGCCTCGTAATACGACTGTTTCAACACATCCTCTTTTAGAGTTCGGTAGCACTACAGATAGCCTGAGGATAGCATCGAGTGCCTCCGAGCCCTGCCAATGCCATTTGAACCAATGGGATGAGCAGCCCATGCCCGTCTCCAGTTACTCGGTTTTTAACAGAGCGTACCCCCCTGTGCCTGGTTCTTCGCAAGAATCCCGGTCGGTGCAGGAGACCAAGGGCTCTGTGCTGTGCAAGGAAGGGAACCATCAGTATGTTTAATTCCATTTGTAACCCAGCTTTAAATCGACGATCATGTCTGAGCACCACCGCAAGCACACAATAATGGAACATTTCAAACGACGACCAGGAGCATGTGAATATTGCCGAGTCAAGAAGTTCAGGTGCATGTCCCTTTATGGCCGCTGAGGATAACGAACATGCTCTGACAGCGTTCATTAGGTAATGGAGGACTTCCGCAATGTCAACGCTGCGAGGTGAGACTCTTATAAACTTTCCATTCTGCCCGGAACTCGCGCTGACCGAGTGCACACAAAGTTGATGCAGCAGAAATGTACCTACCTGCCGTCGAAGAAGCGTGGACGGCGGCCCAAGTGTTCTCAGCCATCGACGATCGATGGTACACGTAGTTCAGATGGATGCTGGCAGGTGCCTACGACGCCTTTCACACCACCAGATCCATTAATACCGCAACCAGCTACCTCGCCGTACGCGGTCTCTGAGGTCACATGGAGCAGGTTACCGTCGGAAAGCGAATACGATGATGATGCCATCGACTTGCAACCTTGGAACCATGCCATTGATATCGGCACTCCTGACCTATGTTATGATATCGCCGGTCAAGACTGGACCAGTTATTTGACAACACCAAGTCGGCTGCTGTCGGAACCACGTGATGTGCTCGTCAGTTGCTTGAGCGGAGGCGAGGACCTCTCGGGTCGCAGTTCAGGTACAAAATCCTACCTCCAATATAGCTACGGTTTTGACGATTGTGACAGATACGCGAAGTGCTGAAGCACGCGGCCACAAGTCATATAGTCGAAACCCTGTCCTTCCGCATGTCGAGTGCACCTCTCGACTACCTGCCTTCTCTTGTCAAGATGTGTTGCGTAAGATAGTCGACTCGCGACGGCTCGAGGGACACATCAGCCTTGATTTGGGAACATCAATCGAAGTCGCTTTGTCAAGCTTGTCCTCCTTGGACGATCAACGGTCAACAACTTTGCCAGGAGTACCCTTGACCGGTCACATAGAAGCCAAGACTGCGATAGAAAGTACGCGAGATCCCCCAGAAAGCCCCACTCATTTGCACATGTCTGAAGCTATCGCTAACTGCTGCATTCCATAGCATTTTGCACTCGGCCCTTCAGGTAAGGTACACAGTCGTGGCAAAGATCAATCTCGCTTTCTCTAAAAGCTGCAGCAGAGGTGCTCGTTGCATGAATCTAGCCAAGCTCCTAAAGATGACCAAAGAGGTGCTTCAAGACCACAACTGCCATGCAGAGAAAATCGTCACCGTCCACTCTGCCATCGCTATTGGCGTTATACTGAAACAGACAAATGACGATGATCAAGAGCGTCGTGCAATTGCTCTCGCCCACTATCGCCTCGCCGTCTCTCGCGTTGCCCAGCTGCAATGTGACAAAAAGTCCATGTCAGCGTTCAAGGTAAGTTCTCCAGCTACTTCTCTTTTCTGCCTTCGTACTGACCATATAGGCCATTGTGCTCTTAGTATGGCTCACCACTGTACTCAACAATCTCGATTGGTGGCTAATTTACTCACCGTCTAGCTTGTTGCTGCAATTCACCTATCGCCATCAGATGTCGACCAGCTACTAGATAATGCTAGCTCTCGCGCTCAGTCTCGGGAATTCCACCTTTGCCTAAGCACAAGTGCCGGGACTAGCAATGATACAGATCAAGAAGAATTAAGGAATTCATTTTGGTTGTTGTACTCTATTGAAAAGCCAGCTCGAATGGAAGGGGGTGACATCTCGGTAAGTCTGTATCATCGTTGAGCTTCCTTCTGGAGACGGCCACTAGTTCCCAGAGCTGACGCCCGAACAGGCACTAAACGATGATTTCATTGGTTCAGAGGTCCCCAAGAATCTTATTTGTCCAAGCGACGACACCGATCACGAATTCCTGATGCATGTTCGACTCGCCCAATTGTGCTCAAGAATGCTTGGGAGACTGTACAGCAAAGCTGCTTGTAATACTGCTCACGACGCGCTGGCTGAAGAAGTTCGGCTCATGATTGCTGCTACGATCGAATGGATTGAAGATGCTCGTGCCATGCAACCGAAGGAAAAAAGTGTTCCGAGCTGCCCCACAACCTGGACCTGGTATCTGTTGCTACTCTACATATTCAATCGCTCCCTAGCACTGCCGTCAGACTCGATAGCACGGCAGAAAGTCGAGCTGGCTGTTAGCACCCATACTTCAGAGATCCTGGAGTCTTTACTCTACCAAGACCCACAAACTGTACGAAGAAGACCGTAAGTGAAGATATGTCCAATGCAATCGACCCTTTGGCTCAAGATGACGAATAGGACGTTTCTCAGAACGGCGACAACTGCTTTCTGCGTTTCCGCGTGTTTGTTTGGTGTATACGCTGATACCACGAGTCAATTCCGACAGCTGGGATTTGCGCTTGGCTTTTTCGCAAGATTGAACCAGAATGAGAAGGTTTCGTGGGACGAACTTAGTGCTGTTGTACGACTCGTACAGACTAAGAGCCAGTGTCCGGAACCACAGTGCATTGGCCTGCCAGCCGCAAGTACACAATCTTGTGCGGCGCCAAGGTGGACACTTAGTGGTTGATTCTTGAATTGAATTTTCGTATGATTATTCATAGTCGGAATATTCATAACTGATCGACACGACCTTAGGTATTCATACCTGGGCACGTTGATCAGAGAAACGCTTCTATGAAAGGACACTGACTAAGCATTGTAGAAGACAGTGATCCAAGTGACCACAGAGCGCTTCACACCATTAACAAGTCATGTTCAACCAAAGAAAGGTCGGCTATAGATTACTATAGACAGAGTATCGCCTATGCCCCTATAGCCGTGCTAACCCCGACAGTTCTAACACCACACGCGAACCGAGGTTTCAATGATTATATTCTGTGATTTTATCAGGCTATATATTTGATCATCCAACAATCAAATCTTATGGGTGGATAACAGAAGTCCCCGGCAACGCTTGAACTATAGCGTTTGAGAGATATTATTAGCTTGGGAAAGGTCTGAACATCCCATCCTTGCCGATATCTAATAGGAAGCGACTGACTTGGCTCCCAGACAGTGAGGACGGCTACAAACATGTCTCAAATCGTGGAGCTCGATACACTACTCCGCATATCGATCGGTCCTCTATCCCATTCCGAGCACCATAGGTAGCTCAACGCATTATCGATGTTGAAAGCTCATCATTTTGAACCCATTGGCGATCGAATGACGAGGTGGTTCCCAAGCACCAGCGACACATGAAACCGAGTCCCCAGTCTTAGTTTGGCCTAGCACCGTCTTGCTCGATGTCTTATTGCTAATGTAGCTAGTATCGGCTTTGGCCAACATATACAGACAATGCAGAGAATGCTCCCAGTTTCGACTCTTGCTATCGAGAAGCATTGATGCCTTGCCCATCGAGCGTACGTGTTTATGCCAGACATACGCACAATGACTGAAATGATACGCACCCTTTCGCCGCCTTGTCAGAGCTCGCTCCAATGATGGGGTTTCTAACATACCTCGGTGTAGTAAGGGGATATCCTGCCTTTCAGCAACTCCTCGTGCGAAATGACTTGAGTTGCTTCCGCATCTCGGAAGAACGTCCAGTTGCCTTGCGCGAAAAGCAAGTCGGAGAGTTCTTTGTGCTTGCATTCAGCTCGGACCCAATCGGTTGCCATGACATCAAACACACAACCTAGCCACCAGGTATCAAAATCTGCCAGTGTAGCACGCGGTCCATCTAAATTGGCTCACCTGCAGCCTCAGCTTCTTGCCAGGAAGATCCACAACTCCCAAGATCAACCTTCTGTAGCCCTGACACAATGGCCAAAGCTTTGAAGCCGTTGGTGAACGATCCAACGGCAACGCTGAGTGCCGCGGTTGCAAGCAGAAAGCTCAGGAGTGATATCGTGCACATGGTCGAAAGTATCTTCCTCCACAACGGTGGCTTCTTCACCGGGTCCAGAGACTGCCTGCATTTGATCTGCGGCGCGCTCGACTCGTCAAGGCTGGAACTACACTTCGAGTCGCTGTAATCCGTGAAGGCAAAGTTTCGGGCCGATGCTCCAGTGAGTGACATTTTCGTAGTGCTATACCAAACGTGCAAGAACGCCCCATGTAAGAGTCCTTAGAACATTGATAGAGGACTGAAATGGTTGTTTTCAAGGATATTCATGTCTCAGAATGACGTTCGGAAAATATAAGTGCTCTGGAAAAAAGCGTGGCCGTATCTTCCACTAGGACCGCCACTCTCGGGAATTTTATGCAGGAATAAGCCGGGGCACCAAGATGAAGCCCATAGCTCTAGAGACGAGGAATCGTGTGCTCATCGGATCTTCATGGTCGTAACGTGTGCTGTGTCATTCCCACTGCAACTTGTTTACTCTCAGTATCATTGCGATTGAGTCGCCGCCGATATCATCTTCCTGTCAATATGACTTTACCGGGTCCCGCCTTCATACGAATTGACGAAAAGGAAGAAGAACAAAGCCTAGCAATGAACGCAGAAGAGCTCGAATGGTCCAACGGTGAAAGTTACGAATATCCTCGGCCAAAATCCAGATGGCTTTCGGGCAACGTGCTGAACATACTTGTCTCATTGACAGCTCTCACCTTGACGATGAGCGCCATATTCACACGCCACCATGAAAACCACCAAGTCGTTGCCAGTGAGCGGATCTCCCTTGGTACTTGCGGCTCAACTTGGCAGGAAGCTGAAGCAAACGGATGTGTTTACGATGTTATGATGACAGCTTGGATGAAACCACAATGCTACGACAAAGAGCTCTCCGACGCGTATTTCCATCGCGATTCTGGGAACTGGACGTTCTATCACGATCCCGCGGGAAAGGACGTCATGCCTCATGATGAATTGCTCCGGGGGCGGTATACTGAGTATTGGGTCCAGGTAGGTGCGAGAATTACCAGCGTTACATTGTATTGCTAATTCGTCTAACAGGGCACATACCATTTCAGTCATTGCTCTTATATATGGGCGAAGCAGTTGAAACAAATGGGCAAAAAGCCCATGATTCTTGATTCCAAGTCTAGGAATTGGTATCATACCCTTCACTGTGCTAATATGCTGGCGGAGGCGAATACTACGTACCTTGACGGAAGGGCGTCGTCACATGCGAAACTTGGTACGAGTTCGATTGATTGTGTTGTGGGCGACTGGATGACGTTCGAATCCATTCCTGCTGAGCTGCAGAGGGGGGCGGGTCCATTGAAGGAGGAGTAAATATGAGAGGAGTCTGTGCTGGTGTAAATTGTCATGTTACTCCTGTTCCTGTTACCACTGAAGGAGTCAGGGATATGACTTAAGATAGTCGCGAAGTATATAACACTGAGACGATTGATTGTCACACCCTCAGTACTTTTCCTCCATCGACTACAGTCACAGTCCCGCTTGCATAATGGCTCTTCATGAAATACAAGTACGCTTCTGCCACTTCCTCTGGCGTACCAACGGTGTTCGTCAAGGTGGTGAGCCGAAATTGAGCCATTCTCTCCTCCAGGACTACAGGATCGAGCTCCTCGGCCGCCATAGTCTTCACGGCTCCTGGTATGACAGCATTTACCCGGATTGGCTGTAAGTCTAAAGCAAAGCCTCGGGTCAATCCGAAAATGCAGGACATGATTCCAGCCATTACACTCCATCCCGGAGACGGTTTCATGGCTTGCGTGCCTCCAGTAAGTGTCAGCGAGCTTAGTGCAGACTTCGTCATGTAAGCAGGAAGCAGCTTTGCCAACATGATAGGAGCCATTATCCGTACAGTCTGCATTGCATGGACCTGGCCCGGTGTCACATCCTGGAGACCGGGTATCGAAGTCCTGTTCCCAGCTGTGAAGATGACATGGTCGAGCTTGTACTTTCCGTTTACGGTTACTGCCTCCAGGAGCAGTCGAAGCGTCGACTCCTGTAGAGACGGGTCGCTGAGATCGCAGAGGTGGCCGGAGACCGCCGGCTTGGGTAACTCGGAACCATCTCGTAGAGGACTTGCGATGCTAGCCAGGCGCAGTAAAGAGGTGTGGAGCTTGCTCTCTGTACTTCCGGTGATAGCCACGATTGCTCCATGCTCGATAGCGGCCTCGGCAACGCAAATACCTATGCCGGAGGTCCCGCCGATGATTAAGACTCTGTGATCTCGGAGTTTGTTGATGTATCGTAGTGTGGGTTCCATGGCGCATATGATAGGTGTTTCGTGCGGTATGCGAGCGTGCGTGCTCATACGTTTGTTTGATAAAGATAGTGGCTTTGACTGGTCTTGAGGCTTTCCAAGAGGCTTTCCAAGGGGTTTGAGGTTGAGTGTGTCGCCATTTAAGTGCAGTGCAGGGCCGGCACGGCTGCAAACGGTAAACGGATGCGGCTGCGCGAGCGAGGATTATACAAGGATTCGAACGAGTACATGGAAGTTTTCCTAGCGTAATCCACGGCCTAGAAGGAACTACGCTTTGTACTTATACTTTTTCTCCTATACTCTCTATCTACTACTATCTACTAGCTATTTTTATATTATCTACTAATTAAATAATATTCTATTTTAAATCCTAGAAGAAGTAAATAGTATATAGTCTAGTACTATATAGATAAGATTAGAAATACTATATATTACTAGAGTCTTAGAGTCTTCGTATTATATTATATATTTCAAATCTATTAGACTTTTTCTACTATATTCTATATCTATTATTATCTACTAGTTTTTTTTAAATAGTATAATTACTAAACGAAATTTTTAGATTTTAATTAAAATATATATTTTACTAATATTAAATATAATTAGTATTAGTAATATAAGTTTTAGTAGAGAATTAAGTATTAAAATAGACTAGTATATCTAGATTATAGTATTATAAACTATAAAATACTAAATTTATTAGATAAATACTTAAATAGTATATATTAGTATAGTAATTACTTAGATAGAAAGAGGCTTACTTAGATAGGATATATTAGTATAGAAATTACTTCGATAGTAAATATTATAATAGTAATTAATTAGATAGTAAATATTAGTATAGTAATTACTAGTATAGTACTTTCTACTTCCTATACTATAGGGAAATACTATCTTTCCTTCTATATCTTTACTTTCTATACTATAGGAGAATAAGGGGAACGCTACCTTTCCTTCTATATCTTTCTTACTTATAATACTAGGTACTCGACTAGCTATTTAAAGAAAAGAAAAGGATCTATAGAAGATAGAGACTTAGTCTAAATAAGTAGGAATAGGGAACCTCTAGATAGTAGAATAAGATAGGAGATCTAAAGGGCTTATATAGAGGATAGGTATCTATAATAGCCTATACTATAGAGTATAATAAAATCCTTTTACTAAAGAGAATCTATCTTTTATAGAGATAGATCCTATCTAAGTAATTACTATACTAATATATACTATTTAAAGTATTTATCTAGCTATATATATAATTCCTATAAATAGTAATATCTACTAGATATACTATAGATATAAATCTCATTAGGGATTCTATTTTAAATAATTATCTAGCTATAATCTATTAGAATCTATATAAATAGAATTAGATTTTAAAACTTTTAATATAATATAATAAATACTATACTAGTACTCTAGAGCTCTTTAAAGTAATAAAATAGATAATATTAAGAGAATATAGTAGTAGCGTAAATTAGTTAATATACTAGATATAGAACTAAAACTACTATAAATAGGGCTTACCTTATAATAATAAGAATACTATAAGATACTAGATACTCTAAAAAGCTACTATATATTCTCCTAGGCTAGCGAAGGAGAGTACCTATACGTAGTACTAGCTACGAACCTAGAGGCAACGACGTTGTTTTAACTTGTCGTTATCGTCGATAGAGCTAAATCTCTCCTATCTAGAGTAATTCTAAGAGCGAGTACCTAGATAAAAGGAGTCTAGCTCTAAGACGACTATAGCTTATTAGAAAACTAGTAGCTACCTATCGAGCCTAGCGTAGCTATAACTATCTATAAGAGCTAATACCGAGTCGATAGGCTAACCTTTCTAGGAAGGGAATCTATCCTAGGGACAAGGAACTAGAGTAGTAACCTAGGACTAATTATCCTAAAGAGAAGGGAGAAATAACTAAAGAGGAGGTTTTAAAGACTACTAGAAGGAGGAGGGAATATAGAGGATAAAGTACTTAGTAAACCCTATAGCCTATAGCCCCTAGGGGAGTATAGCCCTAGATTTGCCTCCTAGGCCCTAGCTTTTACCCTAGGGGCACTAATGCTAGTTCTAAAGGCTAAGTATCTAATATAAACTACTCCTTATACTATATATAAGGTAGCCTATAAAGAATACCTAAGTATAGAGGCTAACGTAGGAAATCCAATTTCTAGTAGTATAGGTTATATAACTAAATACTAAGTAAGGGTAGGGATAGTTTATAGCTTAGTAGAGAGTTATAGTAGAAGTTAACTAGAAAATAGGAGGAATAACAATAACCTATATTTAAAGGGATAGGAGGAAAGGGAGGAAAGGAATAGGGATACTATCCTATTCCCTAAACTAGATAGCCCTCCTACCTAGTTTAAAAGCTATAAAGGAACAAGTTAATAAAGGATACTAAACTAGAGGAAGTAGACATAATCTAGTTAAGATAATAGAGATATAGGGAACCTCTTAATGTTTAAAAGACTAGTATAACTAAGGGTAGGGCTTAGTATCCCTAATAGCATAATAGAACGTAGAGGTTTTTAACGCCGTACAAAACCGGTAGGGGCTTTAAGGAAGTTAGGAAGATAGAGTAAAGGGCTTTTTCCCTCCTAAGGAATACTAGAGATAGCTACTTGTCTAGTAGTTAGAATAGTATAGTAATATGATTACTATCTATCTATCTATATTCTCCTAGATTCCTAATAGCTCGAGATGCAATCGCTATACTCTATAAAAAGTACTAGGATAGAGATACTCGGCGTCTAAAAGCAAACAAGCTAACAAGCCGCCTTCTTTACTTGATCGGGGTATCGTATAATCGCAGTCGCCTCGAGCAAATTCGCGACGAGGACGGAGACAACGACAACGACGACAAACCCCGACAATCGTAGCCCACAGGCTCTGTGGGTAGCAGTCGTTCTACCGAGCGGACTGGGGCTGCATCTCGAGACGGCGCAAGGCAGAAGATTCGCTCGCACTTTGTAGGCATGTGGAGCCGCCTGCAACCAGATATCAATACTGCAAAACGCGTACCTAAGACACCTCCCAAATCGATACAACTAGATCCTTCAAGGCGTAAATCGCAGTTCCTCCCTCCATTCGAATCCTCTATTTACTTTTAGACAAGATACTAGTAATCAGGACTTGCGACATCTTCCTGGCTCTTCTTTACAAGGTACTAATTATCGGGTTGCGCAACGTCCTCTCCGCTCTTCTTCACCAAGTATTGGTAATCAGGTTTCGCAACATCTTCCCCATTCTTCTTTACCAGGTACTGGTAATCAGGTTGCGCAACGTCCTCTCCGCTCTTCTTTACCAAGTATTGGTAATCAGGTTTCGCAACATCTTCCCCATTCTTCTTTACCAGGTACTGATAATCAGGTTGCGCAACGTCCTCTCCGCTCTTCTTTACCAAATATTGGTAGTCAGGTTTCGCAACATCTTCCCCATTCTTCTTCACCAGGTACTGATAATCAGGTTGCGCAACGTCCTTGTTTGCCATCGGTGTAGCGATGACGGATTCCAGACCGAGGGCAAGAAATGTGAATGTAGCGGCTTTGAGATACATTTTCGCTTGACTTGATAGCTTTCGTTGTAGGCGTTGTAACTTGTGGCTTTGATCGATGTTACTGTGTAGTAGTTCGAAAGCGCATTTTTATGACGATTCCATCAATGTGGTGTTACATATGCATGGAGAATTTCGTAATAAGCTCATTAGTCTTTATGGAACATTGTGGTTGTAAGTAGCAAGAACCATGGGTTACTGTAGGATCCGGAATTTCAGGTCTCACGGTCGGAAAATTGTTTCGCGGCCAACTACAAACCTAGGGATTCGAAGATCATCTATACTAAGTACTGGTGCTTACTCGCCAAATACTTACAAATCATCCCGGAGCGCACAGCCTTGTCTCCGGTTTTCCGAACCACAGCTTTTAGGAAGCCAATATGTTCTGCTGCAGCCAGCCAACATCCTAGGCTAAATTTGCTGGAACATTGATCAACGACGAAGAGAAAATGCTCACACAGTGGAAGAAGCTGCAAGACAGCGTACGAGACGTCTTCAATGCGGATCGAATTCATCTCAGCTCCAGTGTCGAGAAAGCACACTTGTTGCCCTCAGATGATTCACAGACTGACGCCGAGCTGAGATCAATCAAAGTAACACCGCAGCACAAGTATGTCAAACGCACACTCAATATAATCTTCGTGCTTTCCTACGGCCTCCTATTTTGGCTATACATCTGTACCCTCAGACCCAATAGAAACACAAAAGAAGTTATATTGCTCGGCAACGAAGGTAAGTAACCTTCTCAGACCATGCAAACTCCTCGACGCTGATCAGACAACATGTAGCAATTTACGACGATGCCCCTACATCCCTAAGAACATTCCCATTCGACCGCGCCGGCTTCCACCGCAAAGACGGCACAAACAGCGACCCAAACACCCCATTCGAAGGCCGACCCAATGAGTTGAACAATGCAGCATGGCATGAGATTCTCAACGTGGGAATGATCGCTATCACGAAGAAGGAAAATTCTCGTCTTGGTCCAGACGGTGGATCATCAACTGTGCGAAATGATCCCAAACATCATGTCGTACTGCTTGCCGTTTTTCATCAGTTGCATTGTCTGGTAAGTACGGACTTTTCTTCACACTCCACGAATGCTCGGACCTGCCAACAATGAGTCCCAGAAATACCTACGAGATCTGATTTACGACTTGCGCGACGGCACGGTGGTACCAGAGGCCATGGATGATTATCAGCTGATGCATGGCGACCATTGTATCGACTACCTTCGGCAATCACTGATGTGTCATGGTGATTTGACACCCATTGTACAGACTTGGCAGCCCGATCTACATGCATATGCTGCTTCGCAGCGAACGGTACATCAGTGTCGGAACTTCGATGAGATTTGGGATTGGGCTGCGGGACGGAATACGACAGGCCTGAGGGCGGATGGGAGGCATGAGAAGCATCAGAGGGATTGATGGAAGAGGCATTATTAGATGAGATGATGACTTGTGTCTGAATATTGTTCTACCAGCTTATGAACCCTTCTGCAGCTTCGATCTCACACGGTGTGTCCTGAAATTCGGGCAAGGTGTGATGGTACTTTCCATCACCTTTGCTATATTCCACGAGAAAAGGATCCGTTTCGATTGTGGTAAAGTCTTCCTCGTTGCGGGCGAGTAAGCCCGAGTACTTTAGTCTCCAGAGATAACGACCTTCTGAAATGACAGTAGGATCTCTGTTGCTATCTCCGTTCCAGTGCCACTGTCCGGCTTTCCAATCTTCAGGGGTGAGAGTATGTTTGATGATCTCTTGTCCGCTCATGACGTTGACCATCGAGACTTGAGCTGTTCGAATTTGAAGCAAAGGGCTGCTGAAAGTAACGGCCGGCCAGGTACCTAATGAGAAGCGTAGTGTGTTGTTGATGCTGACCAATCCAAACTTGGCACTGGAGTCACAATCCGATAACGATCCACTTTCAGGCCTATACATGGCCGACTTGACGCTCTCAGCCTCGACCAGAGGCAAATCCTGGGGCAAACGAGCAGCAATGCCGCTGTATGGCACTGTCAAGTTTTGCGTGCCATCAGTAGAGTTGAGTGCAATGTATCCACCGAAGAATGGTAATCGCGATGGATCCAGCCCGGCAGGTGGCGTGACAGTCACGCGGACTACGGCACTCTGCCCCTGGTCAACAGTCACAGATACAGGATCGATCTGGACACTGGCATATACTGCCATCAACAACCGCGATTGGTCCAAATGCTTGTCATCAGCAAATGACATGTCTTCTGAGCGCATCTTGGCATAACCCGACGCGGCACCAATATGGCTTATGCCGAACGATACAGTCTCGTTCCCCACATTTGTCAGGGAGAAAGAAAGCGATGACGGCCTGCGACTGAGGTCCAAGAAGTCAAGTACGGAGACGTTGACGATTGTCGTGGCATGAGTAGCACGAAATGCATCAATCAATCCGCCGCCTTGTTGTATTACTGGCGCCAGAAGCCCGTAATCACGAGTACTGTTATCCGTGTACGGCATTGGATGAGCAGTCGTGGCCAGCACATTGCGTATCATTTCAGGGGTCCAGTCTGGGTGAACCTCTTTCATCAACGCAACGACTCCCGTTACGAGAGGTGCGGCCATTGATGTTCCAGTCAACTGCCCAAATCCGCCGTAAACCCGCGGAACTGTAGAGAGTATCCTGCCACCCGGCGCGGCGAATGTGACTCCAGCTTCACCGGTCATGGTTGGACCCCAGCCGCTATTCTCCGTCACTCGTCCGCCTGTGCGGAGATTCACGGAATAAGCAACGTCGTCTGCGTAGGCGTCCTTTTGCGCCAGCGTGATGGTCACTCGCTTGCCTTGACTGATTTCGTGGACCATGTGAAGAGCGGTTTCGTGCTCCACAGTAGCCAAAGCCCTCGTGTCAGGGAACTCTGACAAGGGCCACGATGGAAAGTACATGCCAGGAAATCCGAGATCGCCAGCCATCGGATGGTAGGTCAGTACATATCTCGGCTTTATCAGGTCAACGATGTGTTCATGATAGACTGCGAAGAAGTCGAGTCGAGTCAACAACACTGTCTTTTCCATATCTGGGATGGATAGATTTGCAGGAAACGTGGCCGGTCGCCAAGGGGCGTTCTCCGGGACTGTCTCGAGTGGCGCCCATACATCAAGGCGCGACGGAAATTCAGTGACAGCATGATTGGTAAGTCCCGGGACCCAGCGAATGTTATGCTGTACCCCGTCCGAGAAGAATGACCCATTCCAGAAATATGCTGCACTACTTTCACAGTCCACCGAAGCCACAGCAGGAACGCCGTGAGTTGCGCCTGGGTTGTTGATGCTGAGAGGTTGTGGACCACCGTTGCCGGCAGTGAACTGCACATATGTGCCGTTCGCCATTATTCGTGCCGCAAGGGTCGATATGGCAGTTTCGAATGAGTCGCTCAATCCCCAGGAGCAGTTTATCACATCAACGCCACGCTGCCACGCAGCAGTGAGTGCACTGAACAGCGTATCTTCGTCATTATGGCCATCGCAATCGAAAACCCGGTGTAATTCGATTGTGGCGTCAGGGGCAGCACCAACGACGCCGAAAGTCGTTGGATCAGCTGCAACAATTCCCATGACGTGAGTCCCATGATGTGAGCACTCGGTATATGGGTCGTCGGAAGCGCCAATCCAATCGTGGCCATAAGTGACTTTCTTGTACGGTCCAATCTCGTACCCGAAGGGCTGTTGCTTGTAGTCAAACCCAGTATCCAAGATGGCGATGCGGATGCCTTTGCCTTTGATGCCAGCAGCGTGCAGTCTATCCACCCCGATTTGCGCATGGGGAGGATGGGGCTCTGACTCTCGCCGGGAACGATAGCTCAGCGGCAAGGGCGTGGAGACATGATGCCTCCCTAGATTGAGAGCGCTCCCAGACGGACTAAAGGCATGGGGACTGCTCAACCAGGCATTCTTGACGGCGTGATGGGAAACGATTCCATCATAGATGGCGTCAATCGCTCCAAGTCCATTCTTGGACGTGATACTGATTGAAAACCCCTGAAACAGATCCGAATGCAAGTCTCGCCGCTTGCTGATAATGCTCGGGACATCTGTCTGGGAAGCGAGAGACACGAGCTCGCCAAGGATTTGCTCTGTGCTCTGCCAGATAATGAGCTTCGTGCCGGGTGCAGTGGTGACATGCAGGACGCGCTATGCAACTCACCAGCAAGCTCGAGCTGTCCAGCTCAATAATGGCGTGGCGTTGATGTGCAGAAAGATCATCAGTCTCAGCCTCGCCGGAAACCAGGAGCAGCGCCAACGCAAGGCAGAGAAGAGCGCGGATCATCGGGGAATCTTTTCCCCGACGAATCGGCCTGCTTGGCACCGTCGATTCAAAGACTCCAAGAGAACTACAGACGTCCGCTCCTGATTATCATATGCTGCACCCCACTCCATCAGAACATATTATCGCCTAGCATTCACCGCGGCGCAGCTTTGCCAAGCCTACACCGCGGCCCTGTGTGACTCGTGTCAGCGGTTCCAGACTGATGCTTCGGATCATGATAGCTCAGAGGGGCAGTGTCGAATTTTCCGGACATTTTTCCGTGCAGAACATTTTGGTTTTGGTCCGAAGGAGGCATGATTTCAGAATGCCAAATCCGCCTCCCAGCTGCCTCGAATGGTAATAATAGCGATGTCCAGAAGCGTCGCCCCATGTCGTCCGGGCTAGGGGAAGAATATGCATGCGTGCGGCGTTGAACAACAGCAATAATGCTATACTCTGCCCTTCAAAGAGGATCAATTCCCGTCTGATAGGAGCAAGCCGGAGGGTGACCATTAGAGGGACTTCGCCACACCGCAGGGCGGACAGCAGACATCGCTCTACGCTAGCTATTACAGGGAGTCTTGCCATCCCAACCAAGCCCAGGCGCGGTCGCTCCGGCACACTAATGCGACAAAAAGCAGAGCCAGCATGACTGGAGTACAACACATACTTTTGTTGGTCCTCGAAGTAGACTAATCCATGCGCTCTAGTAGGGCAACGGGCTAGGTTGTGAAGGTGTCGTGAAGGTTACGGGGCCTTTAGCCAACTAGAGTGCTTTGGGCCAGCTTTAGATTGTCAGACGAGATTCTCCTGGGCCTGGGAAGTCTACAGTATTGCTATGATAGTGTTCCATGGCCAATCTTCTCCAGGACTTCCCACGAGCTTCAGCGGATGAGCCACCGCCAGCTTCACTCATGGAGCTGCATCATGACTAACTCCTAATTGTTACCACTCTCGTCATGCAGCACAAGCAGGCCTGCCCAGACGACTCCACTTTGGGACCACTTGCACATGGCTGTCGCCGTGGTCTTGACTTCACGATACCTTTCGAACATTTGGTCGTGCCGATCGTCCTTTCGCTTCTAGCCATCTTGCTCTCGTGCTGCAGAGTGCGGCAGATATGGCATCGGCCACGAGTCAATGCAGCCGGCTGGCGATGCACCAGCAAGATCGTGAGCAATCCAAATTTTCAATGCTTGTGACGTTGATCAGCTGAAAGAGTGTAGTACATCTATCTCGTCCTTGCGGCAGGCCATATAAGCACGCTGGCGGTTTGCAGTACATTGGATGTTCCCGAGGTCCGATCTTACATTACTTCTGCTGCCCTCTCGACGGTCGTGGTCCCATTCTTGGGTGTGACATCTCTTCTGGAAGAATGGCGTTCTCCGCGACCAGCCGTGATAGTGCAAGCCTACTTGGTGTTCGACATCAGCTGGGGAGTTGCGCAGACGAGGACTTTGTGGCTCCTCGCCGATACTCAGATGTCCAAAACATATGCTGGACTCTTTACAGCCATCGTGGCCCTGAAACTGGGGATTCTGCTCCTGGAATGCCTGCCAAAGAATCCGGAACTGCATAACTGCAAAGGCACTCCCGAAGCGCTAGCCGGACTGTTCAGCCTTGCATCATTTGCTTGGCTACATCCAATTCTGCGGACTGGCTACTTCAAGCCTTTGCTCCTCGCAGATCTCTACCCCCTGCCGTCTTTCTTGAAACCCACTCGATGGATCCCATCATCGCCGAAACCAGGCATGGCGCACGCAGCTAACGGGAGGTTGAAGTCTATCAATTTGCTCTTCGGTCCGCTATTGCTGCAACTCTTACCAACATTTGTTCCTAGAGCACTAGTCGGTGCCTTTTCCTTCGCGCAGGTGTTTCTTCTGAAAGCGATCCTGCACCACTTGCAAGGTCATGCAAGTTTCCAATCTACAAGATTCGGCTATCTCCTCATTGTTGCCACGTTCTTGGTGTATACTGGGTCCGCGACGTCAAGGTCGTGGTACTGGCACTCTCACGAACGCTGGCTGTGCCTGGCAAGGTCGAGGCTCATGGAAGCATTATACTTTCACACATTGATGGGAAGTTGTTCGGCCTTACTTGAAGCGGAGGGCCTCACTTTGATGGGTACCGAAGTCGATCGAATCTGCGGCGGTTTGCGTAGCCTGCACGAATTGTGGTGTTGTCCGCTCGAAGCAGCCTTTGCGATTTGGTTGCTGTTCCAACAGGTTGGACCCGCAGCTTTGGCCCCGTTTGCATTAGTGCTTCTCGTCACGGCACTTACAGCATTGCTTGGACGAGCCATTCCCAAACGCCAGCGTGCCTGGATTCAAGCCAGGCAGCAGCGCACGACGTTTACTGCGAGTATTGTCCGTGACATGGAATCCCTGCAAGCCACGCAGCTTTCCAATGCGGCACATGCATCAATCCAAAGCCTGCGGGAGCACGAGATTGATATTGGGCAAAGATTTCGACTGTGTCAACTGCTGATCTTGACTATGGCTTTCATTCCCGTCAATTTGAGCCCAGTCTTGACATTGGCTTTCACTGAAGGCAATTTGACTACACCGACGTTTTACCAGTCGATTGCCCTGATTCCGCTGATTGCAGAGCCGATCTCTCACTTGTTTCAGTCTCTATCTCCATTCCTCGCAGCCTGTGCTTGTCTTGGTCGTATACGAGCATACCTTGAAACAGAACCGCAGAACGACTTCCGCCACTTCGAGGGAGATACCTCTGCCGCTCTTGCGAACAATGCTGCGATCACCATTGCCGGCTGTGATCTTGGATGGAAAGATGAATCTCCCGTATTGCACGGTTTCAGCGCCTGGATCCCACGTAATGGCTTAACTGTAGTTATTGGTCCTACCGGCTCAGGCAAATCGACATTATGCAAAGCTCTGCTGGGTGAATGCCCACGTGCAAGCGGACAAATTATTATGCATGGCAACACCAGCCAGATCATCGGCTTCTGCGAGCAGAGTGCTGTGTTACTAGACGGGACGATCAGAGAAAATATCACTGGGTTTGCGACGTTCAATCATGATCTATACTGCGAGGTCATCGGAGCTGTCATGTTGGAAGAAGACTTTCGTCAAATGGAGAACGGTGACCAGACGGAGGTCGGCAGTAATGGCTTCCGTCTGAGCGGCGGACAACGTAGCAGGATTGCTTTGGCTCGTGCGCTTTATGCATCAACATCTATATACATCCTGGACGATGTTCTGAGCGGTCTGGATTTCAACACGGCGCAGCACGTTTTTGATAACGTGTTGGCACCAGGTGGTCTGATCAAGCGTCGTGGTGGAACTGCCATCTTTGCTACCAGCTCCAGACAATATATGGATGCAGCTGATCATGTCATTGACCTCGCTCCTGGATGTACCGCGCTGAGTAATGATGCGAGTGTATCTGACAAGGTCATCCTACCAAACAATACTTTTGATCCTGCAGTGCCATCTGAAAAGGCCATCGGCATTCGTGGTCTCTCCGACAGCTCATACGACAGCTTTGAACCTGTGGAACCACGACCTTCTTTCGGCATTGTGCACGAAGAATCAAAGGTCGAAGAAGGCGTTTCTACACTGACCAAGCAAGAGTCTTGTACTTCTCCGGCCTCTTCGCTCACCTCGTCCAAGAATGTGTCGGATGAACAGTCTCCGAACAGCGACCTCTCCTACTACAGATATTACCTCCGGTCCAGCGGCAGTAAGCCTGTCTTGATCTTCCTGTCCTTGGCGCTCATCTATGCATTCAGCTGGAACTTTTCCACCATCTGGCTCTCGTTCTGGAACCAGGATAAGTTCTCCAAATCGACATCGTTCTACCTCGGCGTCTTTGGCCTCCTCAAAGCAACCAGTTTGATCTTCCTCGTCATCAGCGTTACCGCTTGCTTAATGCTCATCAGCAAAGTTGCCAGTCGAGAGGTGCACCGCGATGCTCTCCATGCGCTTATACATGCTCCACTCCGGCTGTTCTGGCAACTCGATCATGGGGAAATTACTTCGCTGTTCTCGCAGGACATGGATATCATCGACTCCGAGTTGATGCAAGCTGTGATGAACACCGTGCTGAACACCTTGGTCGCGATTGGCATGACTGCCGTCTTGGCAAGCGCGTCTCCTTACATCTTGATTAGCCTCCCTTTCATGTTCGCCATTCTCTGGTTCGTGCAACGGGTGTATCTTCGTACGGCGCGACGACTGCGTATTCTCGATCTCGAGGCCAAAGAGCCTTTGTATGCGAAGTTTCTGGAGACGGTCCGAAGCATAAGCACGATCCGAGCTTTTTCTTGGCAGAAGCATTTTCTTAAACACCATGATGATATGGTTGACAACTCCCAGAGGGCCGCCTATTTACTAGCTATGATCCGGCGATGGCTCGAGTTCGTGCTCGGTATGGTTGTGACTGGAATGGCGACGATTCTGGTGGCCCTGGCGGTGAACTTGCGATTGAATGCTGCCATCAGTGGGGCTTCGTTAATATCCCTGTTGAGTTTGGGCGAAGCTCTAACAACTGTCGTCGAGTTCGGCAGTAGAATGGATATCGCGATAGGTACAGTGGGAAGATTACGGGGCTTTGTGGGTCGGGCAGAGAATAAAGATAAAGCTGTGGTTACTGAATGTGAAGTCGAGCCGCACCGGCCGTGGAAAGGCGAGATCGAATTCAGGAATGTGAGCGTTTGTCACGGCGGTGGAGCGGCTCTACTCTCACAGCAGGACCCCCCGACCTTTCTGGCACTCCGAGACGTCAGCTTCAGAATTGCAGCATCATCAAAAGTCGCCATCGTCGGCCGTACTGGCAGCGGCAAGTCCACTGTCTTCCGGCTTCTGCTCCGCCTGTTGGATCCGCTTCCATCAAGCACCATCCTCATCGACAACCGTCCGCTCGCCCAGGTCTCACACTCCGTGGCCCGAGAACGCATCATCGCCTTGCCGCAAACCACGGTACTCCTTCCTGACGCAACGGTGCGAAAGAATCTTGACCCATACAGCCAATGCAGCTTGGAAGAGTGTCTTGAAGCGCTCGATGTGGTGGGTCTGACGGGTGTTATCCATGATCTAGGCGGGCTCGAGACAGCATTATCGAAGGAAATGTTGTCGCAAGGGGAATTGCAATTATTCGGGTTGACGAGGGCTGTGCTGAGGGAGAGGCAAGCTGAGCGGCAGAAGAGGTGTGCTGACTCTGAGGCCGAGAAGGACGACGAAGGCGGAATCTTGCTCTTGGACGAAATCGGCTCTGCTGTAGACGGGGCAATGTACGAGCGGATGTGGAAGGTCGTCCTGCAGGAGTTCCAGCACTACACGATCGTGGCGATTGTACATCGTGTGGAGTCTGTGGTTCTGGATGCATTTGACAAGGTTATTACGCTCGATCGAGGAGAAGTAGTAGGGGACGGTTTGCCAAGAGGAGTAATACGACAGGGTCCGTAGAGTTTGGACTGTGATGACACAGCGTCTTGACGCATCGGAGTGCTAATACGCTCGCTTGACGCTTAGAAACAACCCCCTCTTGAGTCGCTCCCGATCAATTGCTTCGTGGTGTGAAAGCGACTTCTAGATTCAGCTGTCATGTGAAAGGGAAGTGAATGCTCGGCTGACCTGCTTCTTTCGCCGCAAGCTCGGCAAGATCCGCATCACGAGCGACCGCGACCGAGGCGCGCGCCACCACGACACGGAACGAAACATTGACGCTTCAATGCAGCACAGTACATTTTGAAAGACCCCAGGGACGGTCAAGCTGTATTTAATCCGTCGCATAGCTCGAAAATGTGCCCGCCACCCCGGCTCGATCATGCCAGGTCATAGTCCCGTCGTCATCGATTCGTCCTCTCCCGCAGCCTCAGCCTTTCGCGCTCCCACTATCTCGCCGCAGCCGCAGCCGCAGGAGGATACGAGAAAGTCCAAGAGCACAGCGCAGTCGTCTTCGTCTCCTGGTCTGCCTTCTCCGTCCACCCTTTTCGCCAAGTCAACCACTTCTGGATTGGCGGCAGCGTCAACAGCTCAGCAAGTCCCAGAAAGTGCGGACAATGGGTTTGCTTCGGCGGCGAGTCTGCTGAAGTCACATTACTTTGGAGCAAGCGTCGGCGCCTCGAAAGAAGGTGCGAGGAGGCGCGTGGAAGACGGGGGCGATCATGGACAGGACAAGAGTGCAGGAAAGCTTCCGAAATTCAAGAAGCCTGAGGCGGCGGAGCATGCGAGACCAGAGCGACAGAGAAGCATGACGCCGTTCGACGACTATGCGTATCTTGCTCTATCGCCAACAGCGAGGAAGGCGTCGAGAAGTCCCATATTGGCCAGTCCGATCGTCCTGGCCCCTCCCAGGGATGCCTTGCAAAAGCCGAGAGCACCAAGAATTTCGTTGTCCGGGTACGACTGCAGACCGGGACAGCAGTCGCCGAGTGAAGCTGTACTTCCTGTCGGTAAAGTGGCGAAAAGGGCCAGAAAGTCAAAAGCAGCAGTTGCGGGCGAGACGAGCGATAAGCCTGCTAGACAGTCCAAGAAGAAAGCCGCGAGGGTGGTGGGAGAGAAGAAGAGTGACAAGTCCGCGAGCTTCATTTTGAACTCAGATGATCTGGCTTCGACTCAATTCGCGGCCTTGGAGGCTAAAGATGTACAAGGCGAGAGACTGGAGAACTTGGGGGCAGGGGGTCGTTGTGATGCTCAGCATGGAAAGGTCAAGCCAAAGCCCAAGAAAGCTACGAAACAGGCTGGCGATCAGGAGCAGCGGACATCAAAGCCGGCCAAGAAGAATGCAAATGCCAAAACCTCGATAACTCATGCTCCGGAAGTCCAGCATGACCAGCAATCCGCTTTCTTCGCGCCCGCAAAAACGAGCAGCAATGTTGATCTCAACACATTTACCGTGCCGACTGTTTCGCCGCAACGGAGCGAGAGCGGAGCGGCAGCGTTTGAAGAGGTATTGGCGCCAGCACATCGTCGCAGGCTTAGCTGGACTCCAGCAAAGAATACCTCTGCGGCACCACTCATTAGACCCGACACTGCTTGCTCCAACACCTCTGTTGATGCCGAAAGACCGACCCTGTGTCTGGCTGATATCATTGGCAGTTTTGAATACGCCCACGGGGACAAGCCGCAGCCGGTGCAACGGACGCACTCGGGAGAAGCTTTGACCAAACGGAGACGAGTCGATCTCGCAGATGATGCAACACGAGCACCCGCCGCGCGTAAAGCAGAAGCTCTTCCGCCTCCGCCGGCCATCGAACCAAAGAAGAAGGAGAAGGCACCCAAGAAGAAGCCGCAGACAATTACAGAATTGGCCACGAAAGCCTACCGACCTGGAGATGTCGTACCAGCTCCCGTCAATCAGCCAACAGTGTCCTCCTTCTTCGTGACGAATGCAGAGGCGGAAGTGGCGGCGCCCGAAGCACCAGCTTCAGAGGGCCAGGAGACAGCCAAAGTGAAAAAGCCACGCAAACCTCGAAGCAAGAAAGCAGATGTCGACAACGCCGCCGAGACAGGCAAGCCGAAGAAGGCCAAAGCGACGAAAGCCAAAGTGCGCTTCAACGAAGCAGATTACCTGGCTCAGCTATATCATCCGGAACAAGCGAGAGCAGAAGAGAGACGGCAGGACTTCTTATTTGGCACGTCCAGCCAGCTCGGTGGCGAAGATTCACCAACCTTCATGCGCCAGATGCAAATGGCAGTACGTGAGTCAGAAAGCATCTCGGGCTTGCTTAACGGCACAAGCCCCACGCGAAAGAGCTGTACGAAGGTCACATCCGCGCCGCATGGTACAAGTCTCTCAGTCGGCCAAGGCAGTAAAGAGCATTGGTGTTCGGCGGCTCGAGATCATGACGGAGAGACGCTCGATGCCAGCTACATACGACCTGCCTTCGCCTTGCGGATGGCTCAACGTGATGGCAGGAACGCAAGTGCAGAGACAAATAGCGACCTGTTGCGGCCACAACCGGAATTGCATTCGCCCGGGACTGCCCTTCCTACCATATCTGGGGTTGTCAGTGATCATGGATTCGATGGAGATATCGTCGATACAGCTGTGGAACCAGCGCGCGAGATAGTAGATCTGTGTCGCTCCTCCTCTCCTGCTGCCATGGGCCCTACTCTGGCCATTTGTAACGGCCGACAGAAGTCTCCAAGTCAGGCTGACTCTGGCTTGCCCGAACCTCAGGCTGCCCCTCGCAAAGCGTCTCCGCCGCCCAACGCCGAAGGTGCCACATCGGAGAGCAAACCTATCGACTCATGGAATGCCCTCAATGATCTCACACCCGTCCCACCATGGTCACCGCCGCTGAAAGCTCAGCTGCCGTCACTCCAACGATCTGCAACTTCGCCCATTCGGCCAGCACTTCAAATGCTGGACAGCAATATCCACATTCCGTTGCATAAATTGCCCTACACCACTGGAAGCATTGCGCAGGACCGTGGGCTCACTGATGACGCATCACCGAGAGAAAGAAAAAGACCCCGTGGACGACCGAAGAAAGTTAATGCCATTGTTGAAGCGACAACGCCGAAACGAAGAGGGCGTCCGCCGAAGCAGACGCAAGCGATACCGGATCGTCTTTCACCACTAAAGTTATCTCCTGCCTTTGAGTCTGCGTCCCAGCCTGAATCTTCTGCAAAGTATGTCAACATCGACGAAATTTCTGATGATGAGAAGTCGCCAAGCACACCGTCTCCACCACGAATACGAGCCCGTTCCTCTCCTCCGTCAATCCGAACTCTCGATATCGTTCCAGCACCAGCAATCCTCTTCACAGCGAAACTTAAACCAGATGATCCCTCCTGGCCCTCCATCGCCGCAACTCTCTTCCCAAAAATATCTGCAACCATCCGATCAACACCTCCCACCAACGACTTGAAATCTCCTTCTTGGTATGAAAAAATTCTGTTGTTTGATCCGATTGTTCTGGAGGATTTGACTGGTTGGCTCAATGAGAAAGGTGTAAGAGTTGAGGTGCGAAAAGGGAGGTCGGTAGCGAAGTCGAAGGGTAGAAAGCGGAGTGGCGAGGGCGAGGTTGGTGAGGTTGTGGAGGTCGAACTCATGCCTTGGATGGTTCAGAAGTGGTGTGAGGAGAAGAGTGTTTGTTGTCTTTGGAGGGAGGGGCTGAGAGGTGGTGTTAGAGTTAGGTACTGAGGTAGAAGTCTGAATTGGATTCGAATGTGTGGGTTGTGAGGATTTTTGCTTTTGGATTCGTGTCGTGGGTTTGGTGAGAAGGGTTGTTGTCAGTTGATAGGGTAGAGGGAGATGTTGAGATGGAAGAGCGCAATAGCATCTCTCTTCATCGAGGTGCAGTGTGCTTGTGAGGGTGGTTGCGAGTTGGGAGGCATTGTCTTTGGGTTGTTAAGAGAGGGAGAGAGAGAGAGAGGATTGGGCAGGTGCTGAGATGGGAGAGCGTTGGAACGACTGCTGAAAGGAGGGAGCCATCTTTCTCCACCACCGTGGGGTGTTTTCTTGAAAATGCTGGCGAGTTGAGATGCTGTGTACTTGGCCTGATGTGAGAGAGCGTTGTGGATGCTGAGGTGGATGGGTCGCAAGTCTGTGCCGCTCTTCTCAGAACGTCTGCGATTTCGAAACCCTAGTTCCAGGGTTAAGAGAGAGGGGGAGTGAGTGAGTGAGATTGTGCAATGAGGTCCACGAGGGTGTAGCGTTCTTTTGAGCACCGTTGCGAGGTGGGACGCATAGTGCCTGGTCTGATGAAAGAGAGGGATCGATACTTACGTGGTGGTGGTGCCTTGCACGCCGGACAAAGTGCCTTCACCGGCCAATACTTGTATGGTGGATTTTGGCACATTGGCCAGCGGCAGGGGCATGGGGCGGCGACGTCGTGGTGGCCGCAGCTAAAAACTGCCTGCTGGATGTGGCACATTTTCGCGTTTTGACTCTGGTTCTGAGGGCGGCGGTGGTGGTGTGGTTGGCTTGGAGGTTGATGGATCGTGAAAGGGAAAGCGATTGTGAAGTTGAGAGGGACTGTGTGAGTGAGTTCTGCATGACCGTTGAGCTTGATGGGCCATGTCAGCTTCGACTCTTCACCTTCACATATCACAAAAGGCCAAGTAAACGAGCGCTCTTTGCCCAAAAGGAATTGCGAAAGCAGCAGTCCTCGCGGTCGTGAAAAGAGAACCTATCAGCATTCTGAAGAGAAGCTTTCGAAGCCATCAGCTCCATAAGTGGTTCGAATACCGCACGGCTGCCATCGAGAGAGACCGCCTGCAGCTGGACCCTAAAGGCTTATACCCTCCCTTCGACATCGGCTGGTGACTAACCCGCAAGTATCTTTCTGAGAGCGCTGGAAGATGTGCCGGTTGTCTTCCCAACAAATATGTTCAGAGACGAGCAAGATTTGGCAAAACAGTATGGAAAAGGGACTGGGGCAGTGTCTGGATTGAAACAGTTCCGCAAGCTGCCAAAAGAAGCGACGGATTGGCAAAGGGCATTGTCAGCACTCTGGACCAAGAAGTCTAACATGCGTTTCTCGCGAAATACAGCCGCATGTGCCAAGTTTACAGCTTCGAGTTGTGTCATGGGAGGCATGCTCTGGAGATTCGTGGCATCTCGTGGCAAACTCTGGTGATTGCGAGTGAGCACGAGACTGAGAGCTGCTCCAGCATAATGAATGTCAATATGGGCAGGGGGACAGATGCGTGGGGCGAGTGGAATATTCACGGGCACGCATACTTGAGTCTGGACTAGGTGATCGATAAATTCTTTGCTGGACGCACACCCATGTAGCCTCCCTCATTTTTGCGATGTATGAAACCGGAAGTGGCTTTTTGCTGATCTGCGCTGTGCTATCACAGTCCCTTCTTCTGGAGATCAACGTGCACCGTTGTCATTGTGATCAATGATTAGTCTTCATCCATCCTCGCCACGCCTTTAAGCTTCCAATGCAGTCGGCTGGTTCAAGTGAGTCCAAGTCGGACCTTGATACTGCACTGGCGAAAGTATTGCTATTGTCACCGATCCTGAGTGATCGCGCTCCAAGGAACAAAAGTGACTTTTCGGTTCGGTGGAGCAGCATGATGCGTACCTGGAGCATCGCGTATCTTTGCAAGGTGCACAGATGAGCGATCATATTCTTCCGGCTGCATTGAGGCTTCCGCTCTCAAAGCAGAAGCCCGCAGCATGTTGCTTATATGACGAGTGCTGTCAAAGTATTCCGTCTTGAGCGCTATCTATTGATTCGCCGGGTGGTGAATCGAAGCCTTACACCTCTGACCTGCCGTCCTTACGACGCTCTGCTTGAGTCGATGATACAAAGTTGTCAAAAACGAAGTGCCGTGCTACGGCAGCACTTCCTGCCGTGGAGATCGATCCATTCGACGGCCGCGTGGTCGTTCGATTGTGTTCAATTCTGACTCCTTGTCCTTTCGCAGCTCTGTTGTCCTCCACGTGACGATGGTCTGAAAGACGAAGCTTGATCATTCATCGATACGTCCGATCTCAGAGCTTGAATAGGCAGTGTTGCTGCCATTCTCGACCACTTGCGCAATGCTCGCAATTGCTCTAGGGTGGTGCATTCCAACAGCAGGCCGACGTGTGGTATGTGCGCCATGTACGCGGAGCTGCCTCTCGTCGCCATGAGTGTACTGTCGTTATCATTCGCCAATGGTGGAGTAGGCATCTCGCGTTCGAAGTACGGCTTGGCGCAGTATGAAAGCTCAAGGCAATAGCGTTGCCGGCAAGCTGAAGTTGAAGTTCGATCCCCTGAGAGATGTCAGCCAAGACACAACAATGCCGACATTTTCTGATCGCTCATGCGTGTTGCGTCTGCCAGCAACGGTGGTCTATTTGCATGGACTGTGCAAACAATATCAGGGCAACCTGCTTGAGATTGCATGGGTCATAGCGGCAAAAAGTAGTTACATAAAGCGATGCCAAGAATCATAATGTATGAGACTGACCAAGCCAAGCAATTGCGCAGAGAGCAGGAAGTTTGATCTGGTTGCCGACATCATCCAGTCTGTCACATCGCCGAAATCGTATGGATGCTTCGCCATAACTCAATGCTGCAAGCAAACATGGTATGACTGCATCTACTTCACTCAAAATGCTGCTTGGATGCCACACAAGCTCGCAGCAGATTGTGATGGCCAAAAAATATGAAGAGAACGCCAAGAGCCATGTGAAACTCATCCATCAAACAATAACAGAAAGCAAATCAACCCATGTATCTCACAAAAATGGCAAAAAATAAAGATCTGAACAGGCTCGATTTGCTTCTCAGTGATCGATTTAGCTTACGTTTTCCTGGAAACGGTAGATCTTGAGACCGTTGTTGTGTGGGCTCGAAGTTCACCAGGAACCCCTGAGCCATCTGTGAAATGTTAGTGAATGATTCTCAAGTGGGAGGTCTTGACTGCGACACGCCGGCCACAATCTCACTCCCGGTCTCTGGATCATTGGATGGCAAGGCCTCCCCAGAGACATTTGTGCTTGTTTCACTTACCGTATATAATGGTGAAATGACTCCATGCCGGACTTTGTGCTGCGAGCTGGGAAAGTGAGCTTCTCCTTTGAATGGAGGAGGAGAAGAGACGAGGATCCCATAGTAGCCAACGTTGCCGCTGCAGGCAGCGCTCTCCCTGAAGTCGCTTGCATCACTTGTCTGCACGTTTTCCTTCGCCATCACTTTGTCCATTGCCTCGACACTCGCAATTAATACACCGCGCTCACAGCAACCAGCAAGGAACTCAAGTTTGTACCATCCAGTTCATCGCAGCTCTTTGGCCAACGGCAGACATGGGTGTGTCAACGGCTTGCTCGCTGATGGGGCCACCGCCACTGCTAGCTTACCATTTGCCTTTAGCACGACCTGGAAGACTCTCGCTGCGCCTACGAACAGACTTGAAGAATGCTTCGTTGCACAACGACACGCCGATGACCAACTTCAGCGCGGAAGGCCCACTGTATCACATCCTTTACAGCGCAATACAGATGCGCATTCACTGTGCCTTTGACCTCGGACGCTTGCATTTGCCAGCCAGCAGGCTTGAAGATCGGCACGTCTGCAGGAATGGATAAACAAGCACGTACGCGAGGCTGCACGCCGAAAGAGCTGGAGCCTCCGGGCTATGCATGACCAGTGGTCGACTCTCGACGAGGATACGGGGTTCTTCTGCAGCAGGACCGGCAGCGACAACCACCAACATTATGTTCTCTAGTGACAACGAGTGCGCAGATATTGACAAAAGCAGCACGCGTCTTCCTCTAACCGCACAGGGGTCGGCCGTATCTGAAAGGAACAGCGACATTTGCTTCACGATGTCGACCCCGTGAATTAAACGGGTGGCAGATTTGCCACGCCCCATCACACTGCACCCAGGACTCGCGACCACAGCTCGACCAGCCCGAGAGCAACAATGAGGGCTTCCGCATAGTGCGGGCTCAGCGCAACGATGCTCTCCGACCACCAGACACCATCGCATCCATACCATTGTCGAGAACGCCAGGAGAACAGGGGCACATTGCTGCCCGTCGATGTAAATGAAGGGGACCGGGAGACATTCTAAGGACAATGGCAGGGTTGAGTGGTGGGACGGGGTTCAAACTGTTGACACGACCATCTGGCCTTCATTCGATCTGCGCGCGTATGTCGACAGGCTCTGGCCCTCGTGGTACATCGTATCAACAAGGCTACTCGACTCCTTACACGACCCGGTCAGGTATTCGCTCTTGCCTCTCCTGCATGGGATTCCAGTCTCTCAGGTGCTGGCCGTGCCTATTCTTGCGATACAAGTTGACTAAGCTCCAGCTACAGCAGGCAAACGAGCGTACGGCAGAGATGGGTTCTCCAGCCGACTCGGTGTGGTCTGGCTCAGCACACCATACAGGACGTTCCAAAACGACGAGGGCCTCACAGCCGCGGAGATAGCGAATGGAAGTTCAGACGAACACCGCCGCAAATTTCGATTGTGCAAGCTTGTTCTTGGAAAGCAATCAGCTCGCCATTCCCAGCTGCTGAGCATCCGACCGCAAACACTCTCGACCATCGTGTGCATTGAAAGAGACGAGCCCAAAGATTGTCGCTCCCGGAGAGCAGCATGAAGGATGGAATGACACCGCTCGTAGAAGGTTCAGGATCAAAAGCGGTTTCGGTCATGACTGGAAGCCTCGACGCCGAAGAAGTACACTTCCACCTTTCGATTGTCATTTACGCAGCCAACAGGTTCTTACACCAGTGGCAGTATTATGACAAAAAATTGCAGACACGTCCGTGGGGAGCCTTTCAAGGTACTTCCTACGAATGACCAAATTTCCAGCCCTGGTATCAGGAGGAAGTGCTCCATCAGCAGAAAGCAGCAATACCGATGTTTGCCGGCTCGCACTCTCGGAGAATTGTACGATCCAAAAGGTCGCTCTATAGGCGAAAGTCTTGGTTCTGGAAGATTGAAGTCTTTCGACTCCTAACGCTGATGGGGGAAGATTTGCATCGCCAAACGTTGGAACGCTTGAATTTGTCGCCGTCGACGACTTTGCGAAGCACATTTCCGAAGGATCTCGATTGTCGTCTAACTGTACCGACGTCGAGAGATCACAAAACAACTTCGGTGTGACCCCAGAATCCCTTTGAAGGGGTTCAATGCCAAAGACTTGTTCGTACAAAGCGAGGGCAATATCTTTCCCACGGCCCGAAAGTTTTCGGAACGGGCTTTGAGCGTGCGGTTTCGCTATTATGTCATTGTTTATGTTCGCGCAGATATGAGGCTGAATAAAGTTTGAGTTGTCATCCGCAGGGCTAGCATGCCATAGTATCAATTCAGTGTCCTCAACTTGGGTACAAAGACTTCTACAATGCTGCAGAAGACCAAGCCGGATGGCCTTTGATGTGGCTCTACACACTGCAGCCACGCTTCATTGGATCATGCTTCAGCGTTGATGATTCCGGATTCTGACGGCTTCGAAGATGCCCATTGAATCGAAACCACGTCGTGAATCTTGTCGGAAAAGCCGGATGAGTTGCTCTATATGTGGCAGCCGCTCTCTGTTCGCGATGCCAGACTTTGGAAGCTTTGTACATGCCTGTTGAGTGGAAGGCGAATAGTGGAAGGCTTAAAGGGAGCTTCTGGAGTGGCTCTACAAAACTTCACAAAACGTTTTCGCTCTCCATCCGAGTACTCAATAGCATTGACGGGTTCAGGGCTCCAAGGCTGCGCATATGTTATTTCGATCGAAGTCGAGCAGGGAATGGCCTTTTGCGTGGCGTGCTTCGACTTCACACTCCAGTCCACTCGTCGTTCGAGTAGATAACAGCGTTGAACGACCAGACCTTAGCAGCTTCGGACGTACTCGCTGGACCGGAATTCGAACGACTAATGTGCCTCGTAGGTGACTTTGTCGAGCTCCACGTACCCATCCTTTCTGCGTTCGAGTAGTGAACAGCAATAACAAGCCCTGGTATTGGAGGCTTCGTCAGTCCCCTTTCGATGGAAGGCAGCTCGCTTTTCAGGGCTCAAAACGGGTCCTTCGGCAACCACAAGCGCAGAATGTCAGGACAATATTGCTTGAGAAGTGTCATTTCGCGTTCTCATCTCGCCCAGGGACTCTGAAAATTGAGGCCGCACTGATTTCCAGGGCCCAACATCTCGCTTCCAGCCAATCACTCGCGCCCATGGAGATTCATCTCGTTCCAAGTGCCAACCTTCCAGTATCCAGTACCAGTAAGCCATCCTCGCTTGAATCAAGACAGCCCTCCAGGCAAAGTATCGCTCCTCAATTATGAACCCCACCCCCAACATTCGCAGTAGCCCTCCCGAGACCACCTTTATACCTCTCCAAAGCCTTCGCTCTAGCCTTCGCATGATCCACCATCGGTCTCGGATAGCCCTCCTTCTCCGCCTCCTTCCCTGCTCCCCTCCCATAAGGATCATGAATCGCTTTCCCCTTGATATTCCTCAGCTCAGGCACCCACTTCCGAATATACTCCCCACTCTGATCAAATTTCTCGCTCTGAAGCAAAGGATTGAAAATCCGGAAATAAGGCTGAGGATCGACACCCGTAGAAGCGGAGAATCCCCATCCGCCATTATTCGATGCGAAATCTCCGTCGATCAAATTCTCCATGAAGTATTTTTCTCCCTGGCGCCAGTCCAACAGGAGGTCTTTTGCGAGGAATGAGGCGACGATCATACGGCAACGGTTATGGATGTAAGCCATCTGTTTACATTGACGCATTGCAGCGTCAACGATGGGGAAGCCCGTTTGCCCAGAGGTCCATTTTTGGAAGTGTGAGTCGTTGTATTCCCATTCGATGTCGCTGTATTCGTATTTGAAGGGTTTGAACATGCAGACGTAGGGCCAGTGGGATAGGACATGTTTGTAGAAGTCTCGCCAGGCGACTTCGGAGATCCAGGTAATGATGCCTTGGATGCCGGCATCGAGTTTGTTGGCTGTATTTACTTCGCGTGCGGCGCGGATGGCGGTTCGAGCTGCGAGTGAGCCGGCGCTGAAGTGGGCTGAGAGGTTGGAGGTCGCGTTTGCGGAGGGGAAGTTTCGGGCGTCTTTGTATTTGTTGATCTTGTCTCTGAGGAAGCGTTGGAGTCGTTCTTGGGCTTCGTGCTCGCCGGCAGGCCAGATTGAGGCGAGTCGTTTCTGGTCTTCTTCGGAGAGACGCTTGTTCTCGGGCGCAGATGGTATTGTTGCACTGAAGATTTCCCTGAACTTTTGCTTGGCCGAGTCTGGATTTGCGTCCGGGGCTTCGCTGGCATTCAGAACGTATGGATGTTCGTGAACGAATTTCACCCAGGCTCTGTACCAAGGGCTGTATACTGAGTATTGCTTACCAGCTCCAGACATGAGATCTCCTGGTCTTACCACCACATCGTCGTGCAGACAGTTCACAGAAATGCCCTTCTGCAGGCCTAGCTTGATGAGCTTGGTCTCTCGTCGCAACTCGTCCACTTCATACTCGATGTTGCAGTACAGATGCCTGGCTTTCCACTTCTCGCACATGAAAAGAATGTGGGGCAGCACATGCGCTCTCTTTTCGATGGTCTGAACGTACAGCGGAATGTTCTTCTCGGCCAGATCCCGTCTCAAGACCTCCAGCGTTCTCAAGTCGAGGTTCACTCGTGCCTTGCTGGTGAAATGTGCTTGATAGTCTTCCGGGCTGACAATGAACATGCAGACGAGGTTTGCATTGTTCTTTCTCGCCAGCTCGCTCGCAGCTCTCAGGCCTCTGTTGTCGTGTTGCCTCAAGTCTCGCTTGAACCAGTGCACAACAGTCTCGCCCGCTTTGATCTTCTCCCGCTCTTTCTTCGTGGCAGTAATTCCGTCCTCGAGAAGCTTGCTTGGCCTCGGTATTTCTCCATCGTTGTACTGCTGGCATCGTTCGTTGGACATTTCGGCCGGGTAGAACTCCCGCTGAACGATGCCGACTTTTTCGGCAATGCGCGAATGATCAAAGCCTTCTGCATCTGGTTCCCGCTTCGCCTTTTTGACCTCTGGCCGTACTGGCGAGGGTGCTTTGCGTTTTGGAGCCATGGCTGTCGTCGCGTAGAGTGCCAGTCGGGAGTGTGGATGAAATGGAGCTCGGCTCGGGATGAATCGCGGAATAGTAGTCAATGTACTTCGGATGCAGTAAAGGATACGCATGCGGGTTGGGTGTGGTCGACGTTGATGATATAGATGATATCGAGGCACGGATCTCGACATTAACTACGTCACGACGCAAGAGAGCCTCAACCTGAATCACGCCTCAACCTCAACCTCGTAATGACCTCGACCTCAGCCCCCCGATTGGCAAAATCGGCGCTATATGGTAGCAAGCGAGATCTCGATAAGATCTCATGCATCTAGGCACATTGAGATATTTTCTAATCTCGTTTGTTCCGATCTTTTGCAATCTACTTTTACGCCGATGATACAATGTTGGCCTACTGCTGATACACACTCATTCAGCTCGAGGACTTCCTTCTAGACCACACTCTCCCGCAGCGCGTGAGCACGACTGCTTTCCCTATGAGAAGTGTCTCGACTCTCTCATCACTTCTGTTGGATCCATCCTGAAACTTGCCTCAAAGCCCTCCTAGTGACAGTACCTTCCCTGCCCAGGCCGCATGCCCCGGCTGCTATACAGGCATCCATTTCTCACTGAGAAATGGAATGTTCTCAGGCTTCAGGCTGATCCTTCATTTTGATTCCTTCTAGTAACATCGTCTACACGTGATGTCGGTTCCTTTTCTTCCGATCAGAGGCCTACCAAGGCGCGCATCTTCAGATTCGACTCCTGGGCTCCGGTAAACACTTCACACGTATTGCCGACCTTCCGACTGTTGTTCCAATTGCATACCGCGACTTGTGTATACGGTATTGAGCATACCACAATATGCTTCTTATTAAGGTATGTTCCCCTCGTATTCCATATCCCAAAATCTCGTGCTTCTTCTTTGCCTCCTCGTCTTCCTTCGATCTCGGGTTGCCGTGTTGGAAACCCCTTCTGTTAGGGACTCGCTATATCTGCCTAATCGAGCAATTGCAGCTCAGGTCGACTTTGAGTTCTATTGACTCAATTTAATCCAGCCGTGCGACGCCCAGGTTCCGTGTCGATGCAGAAACACTATTGTACAACCGCTCGGCCTCCGAGGCTCCGACTAGTAACAACCCATGCCACCCCGCAGATTTGTTTGCCCCGGGCCCCAACACATTCAGGAGACCTCGCAGGCTCGCACTCCAGCGGTTTAGCAACGGAAGTTTAATGGACCGCATCGATAGATCCGGTTAGTGAATGGACGACTGGCTTTCCAACCCATAACACGCCTAACCTCTTCGAGGTGGCGATTGGGGTTAAGGGGCCCACTCGTACCTACGCCGTGAGGAAGGTAGTATGTAGGTCCGCATCGATAGATTAGGCAATAGACTAGCTATAAGTAAATATAGTTAGAAGTTAATAAGCTTAATCGTACTATTCCTATTACTAGGATCTCTTACTACGTATCTTCTAGTCGCGTATCTATTTTAATTATATATAACTATAAGAACATTAGCAAGATAGACCGCAATTATATATTAGCGTACTTATATGCCTTCTATAATCTAAGTAAAGGATTATAGAGCTCTCTAGATCTACTATATAGCGTATATAGAAGCCTTATATAAAGTAGCTAACCTCTAGCTTTCTAGTAGTTGCAATAGTAGTTACAATAGTAGTATTTACTACCTACCTATTACATGCCATTTCTAGAGACTCTAGTACTAGTACTATAGTATTATTACTATCCGAATACGCTACTAATTATACTATAGTCGTTACCGGTATAGCTACTAAGATCTAGTCCGTTTCTATAGTCGAGTCTACTCGAGAATCTACGCTTTATCGACCTATACGGATACCTAAACTATAGGCTAGTAAGTACTTCTATTTACTTATAATCGGCTTAGTAATAGTCGCAATAGTTACAATAGTCGTAGTAGTTATAATAGTCGTAGTAGTAGTTATAGTAGTAGTTATAACTATTAGCTAGTATTACTTAGTAATGTTTATAGTTTAGTTAGTTTATTAACTATAGTCCGTAGTATTAACCGAGAGCCTCGTAGCGTAGCTAGTCGGCTTCTTAATTAGCGCTAGAAAGTACTTAATCTTAGTAGAGTTCTTAATCCTACTTTAACCTAGCCTCTCTAGTTCCTTCTAAGCTCGATCTCTCGTATTCTATATCTATAGTAAGGCCGGAAACTAGTAATAAAAATGGATCTCGGTAGGATAAGGGTACGACGCTAGTAGTAGGCTCCGAATAGGAGGCAAGAGATAAAGAAACTAGTAAGAGGCAATCTACTAAGGAAGCGGCTACTTCGGATAAGTAGGCGATAGTAGAAGATACTAAAGAAGATAAGGCCGAAGAGGAAGACCTAATAGAAGAGACTATTAATAGATAGACGCTACGAGGTAAAGGCAAAGGTCTAGTAAAGAATAAGCTAGTAAAGTAGATAGCGGACGTTAAACTTCTCGTATTACGAGTCCTCGTAAAGTACGGTTATAGCTTCTATTACGAGCCGCTATCGTCCTTCGTAAATAAGTATAAGCTAGAGATAGAAGCGATAGCTAAGCGCGAGTTGTCTCTTACTCTATAGTATCTAAAGAACCTAAAGCGTATTATCTTTAGTAAGGATAAGGTTAAGGGTTAGATTAGAGAGAGGTTAGTAAACCTATTAAGAACGACTTCCGAAGACAAGAACCCGAGTACTATTAATCTCGAGTTAGATAAGTTAATATTAATAATTAATACTAAGAAGAAAGACAAAGAAGCTAGCAAGTAGACTATAGCTAAGTAAGAGTAGCTAGATAAAGAGAAGGAGGCCTTATTTAATATAGCTATAGGTCGCTCTACGAGTAGACTATCTACTAAAACTAGTCGCTCTTAGAGTAAGTTAAATACTAACGAATAGGCGGAAGTAGAAGGTAATCTAGAGGCTACTACTAAAGAGAATAATAATACTCGTAATCGCAAGGCATAGGCTCGAATTGTAAGCGAAGGGCTCTTACTTAATCGTATAAGTAGTAAGTCGCTTCGGTAGGCTAGTATTACTAAGAAGAACCTAATCGGTAAATAGTAGTAGTAAATTCTTGCATTGCTATACTATTCTAACTACTAGACAAGCAGCTATCCCTATCTATTGTCGAAGGTAAAAGCCCTTAGCCTATATCCTCCGGTACAAAACCCTTTATCTCCTTCCTTCTTTGTAGGATTCTATCCCTACCTTTAGTATCTGTTTAGGCTGTAGGACATAGAGAGGATCTCTATAGCTCCTTCCTCTTACTAGGCTCCTATTCCTACCTCCTACCATCCTTCTCCTCCTTTTCTAGCTCCTCTTTTGTAAGGGAGAACTGTTCTAGGAGGCCCTCCTTGATTATCTACCTAGTTACTTCGTTTAGGCCTCTCTTAGTCTACGTAAGCTCCTACTATAATAACCCTACCCTTTAGATAAGTTAGTTCCTTATCCTTTGTCTCTCTAGGTAGAATAGTATAATATGTTTAGGTGTCTAGGCCCTATATCTACATATGTACTCTAGTGTCTTGCCTAGGACCCTCCTCCTTGTTAGGTATGCGTTTAGGCTAATGTGTTTAGTCCTAAGTAGGGTTGCTATTATGCTTTGCTTCCTTGTCTATCCTTAGTGTATTTCCTTACCTTTTAGTCCTTCCTACTAGGCTATAGGGAGTTGTTAGCCCTATTAGGATGCCTATCTCCTCCTAACTTAGCTTTCCTATTGTGTACTCCATTTCTAGTGTACCTACTAATGCTTAGGCATTATTCCTCCCTATTAGGTATATTCCCTAGTTTGCCTACTAACCTATTCTACTATCTATCTCTACCTTGTCTTTATGTCTTATACTTAGGCTATGCCCCTGCTCCTCCTATACCCCCCCTAGACCCTTTTACACCTCTCTTGGATATATTTAGTAACTAGTTTATCCTCTATCTTAGCTAATTGTTGTCTTGCTATCTCTTGTACGTATAGAGAGATAGGTAGGATTTGTGTTTCGCTTTAGAGGACCCCCTCTACTACGCTCTTATATACTCCTATAATATGTCTTAGCGCCTAGTTTTAGATCTTTTCTAGCCCTAGGGTAGCTCCTTTCCTATGTCCCGGTACTCCTTCTAGTGTTATCTAGACTTTAGCTCTATATATTATTGCGGGCCTTACTACTACTATGTATAGGTGTCTCGCCTTTTAGAATAATGCTCCCTATATAGATTTGCATAGCCTCTAGAGTAAGGACATCTATAACGTGCCTTTCTCTACTACTTTCTTAATGTATAGGCCCTACTAAAGTTTCGAGTCTACCTAGACTCTTAGTAGTCGGAGAGATGTAGTAGGTCTATCCTTAAACCCTATTATATTGACTATAGCTTGTAGGTTATGTCTTGTCCTACTCCTAGTAAAGTGTATTAGTTAGTACTTCTATAGTATAAAGGTAGCCCCGTATTGAGCCGCCTATCGCATATATTTATTATGTACTATCTCTAGCTTTCTACAGTTCCCTTCTATAGTCTTCCTATATACGAGGATGTTAGAGTTATCTACAAACCCTATCGCTATGGTTCCCTTGCCCTCTAGGTTAGGGAGGAGTATAGATACAAAGAATAGGAATAGGATTAGTAAAAGGGTTAATCCTTGTAGTATTCTAGTTGTTTAGGGCCTTGCCTAGTCTATGTATTCTCCTAGTCTAAGGCATGTTGTCCTATCCTAGAGGAAGGACTAGATGAATTGCATAATGTATCGTAGGTATGCTTTTATCCTAATATTGTGTATTAGCCTTTAGTATAATACGTTATCGAATGCTCCTAATATGTCTAGGTATAACATTAACGCTACTATTGTTAGGTCCGTTTTCTAGACTATCTAGACCTGTTCTATTATTAGCTCTAGGGCTAAGATAGTAGACCTTCCCGGTCTAGCTCCTATCTAGGATTAGGGGAGGAGATCTCTAGCCTCTACTTCTTTACTCATTCTCCCTACAATAATAGCCTCTAGGACTTTTACTAGGGTGTTTAGTAGTACTATGGGTCTATATACTCCTAGTTTGGTATAGTCTAGCTTTTGTGGTTTCTTTAGGACGACCGTTATAGAGTATTTGAAGGGTTTGGGGTAATATCCTTAGTATAGGCATACTATAAAGAATTTGCATAGTAGGGGTCCGAGTTCCTACCTACATTCCTTAAGTATTAGGTTAATGATTAGGTCGGGTCCTAGGGCTTTACCCTTAGGGAGCCTATTGAGTATCCTCTAGAGTTCTCCTATTCTAACCTCCTCCTCTATCTAGAATAGGCTTAGGTAGGATGTATCTTGTATATCTTCTAGGTTAGCTACCCTCGGCTCTAGGAAGAAGTGCTAGGCTAGTGCTTCTACTTTCCCTTAGTTTTCTGTTTGCATTCTACCATCCTTATCCTTAATCTCTAGGAACTATAGAAGGGGGTGTCTTTGTCCTACCCCTTCCCTAGCCTACTTAGCTAGTTTCTAGATCCTATTCGGGTCCTTAGTAATCTCTTTGACTATGTCTCTCTAGCCTAGATTCCTATCTTTCCTAATTTGCCTACCTTTAGCCTATAAGGCTATTAGATATACTACTAGGGCCCCTTCTATTCTTTCCTAGCTCTATTTCCTCTTTAGGCTTCTTGTCCTTTTTACCGCTTTGCTACACTCCTATAACTAGGTCATCGTAGCATATTTAGACGGTTTAGCCTTCGGGATGTCCTCTTAGATTATCTTAGTAAGCATCTCTTAGACCTCTTAGGCTATCGTATCGAGCTATTCCGGTATGTCTATTGCTTTAGTAGAGATTCCTTATGTCTCCTTCTTTACCCTAGCCCTAATCTTGTCCTAGTCTACCTTTTTCTATTATAGTCTTTATATCTAGGCTTTAGTGCTAGTCGGAGCCTATAGGATTGTAGTCTAGATTGGTATATAGTCTAATCCTGTTTCTAGGTCTATCCTTATTCTACATTCTTGTACATTTTGTTAGATTCCTATAGTACTAAATACTAGGTCTAGTGTCTAACAGCTCCTAGGAGTTTCCTATGTAATCGTGCCTAGCTCTAGTAGTAGGTCGAGGTAGGCCTTTTCCGTAATTGTAATAAGGTAATCTACTACCTAATGTTGGTTCTAGGCGTTGTTCCCTCCCTACCTAGGGTAGTATAGGTTGAAATCCCCTAGTAGAATAATCTCCTCTCCCTCTTTTCCCCTAGTTGCTTCCTCTACTAGTAGGAGGATGCCTAGTACGTAGTCTCTAGTAGGGCTAGATAGGTTGTAGTAGTTAAGGATGTTAACCTATCTTTCCCCTATACGAAGGCGAATTACGATTATATCCCCTAAGTATTCTCTTGTATTCCATGTTTGTGTACTAATTTCCTTAGATACGTATATAGCAACCCTTAGGTATACTACTCCTAGGAGTATAGTGTAGTATCCCGGGTATACTACCGTGTTCCCGTTATTAGGGCTAATCTATAGTTCCTAGATTGCTATTACCTAATATTCTTTCGGGTATAGCTATTAGAGGAATAGGATTTAGATCTTGTCTACGCTATAGTTAGTGTTATACTATAGGATGGTGAGCTTCCCCTAGCTATTGTTTATTTTAGGCGCCCTAGTATGCCTATATGTCTTCCATTGCTTCCTAGCCCTAGCTTTGTCCTAGTTGCCCTTCCTAGCCTCTAGCTAGGGGGAATAGTAATGAGATCTTAGTATTCTATAATCTTCCTACTAGGGCGATAGAGCTTGTGCCTATTAGTCTCCCTAGTAGTCTCCTTAACCTTTCGTCTATATCTATGTTTAGGCTTGTACTTCCAACTTTTCTCTTAGACTCGATAGTTGTCTATCCTTCTAGGTTCTTCGGGTCTTTATGGTATGTAAGGTAGTTCTAGCTTCTAGTTGCTTAGTCTCTAAAAGCCCTTGCTTTTGTAATAGCTACTTGTTTTACTTTGCACGATACTAACTATACTATATAGGTGCCTTAGTAGTTACTATATTTCCTTATCGTTCCTTAGCATTCGTCGGTTCTATATAGTCCTACGCATTTCCTATATACCTATTCGGCTCTATAGTACTTTGCTACATACCTAAATTGCCTACACTTTAGGTATTGTGTAGGTCTCTACTTCGGATCGAATTCCTCCGTAGTAAGGAGGGTACCTAGGGATACGAGGCCTTTTTGTATGATTTCCTTTGCTTAGGCTAAGCTTTGCGTGTTTAGGATAATCGAGGAGTATGTCTTCTCTTCCATAGCCTTTCGGCTCTTAAGCTAGGCTACTTAGGATATCTTAAGATTCGGGTAGAGTCTTCTATTCTCTTCCTAGATCTTATAGATATAACTAGGGTCTTTAGGGTTGAATCCTACGGCCCTAAAGCCGTAGACTAGTACCTAGTGTATTAGGGCCTCTACCGTAGCGCTAGGGAGCGTCTTCTATATCTATCCTAGTTCATTTGTTAACTTGTCTTTAGTAGGTTTAGATACTACAAATACCCGTAGGTCGCCGCTCTCGAGTTTCTTAATAGCAATTACCCCTAGGTCTTTTAGCCCCTAAAGTATTTCCTAGTTAGTAAGGCCTTTTATCTTTTCTTGCTCTTCTTTCTAGCTAACCCTTATTGTGATTATGTAACTTTTAAGGGGGATTCTCTATATGCTTAGTATAGCTAGCTAGCCTTAGGAGGCAGCCTATGCCTATATTCTCGGTTCGGGTGTTTTCGTTACGGTTTAGAGGTTCTATAGATAGGTTTAGAGGGTGTTTGTAGTGTCGGCGTCTTTTAGTTAGTATAGGAGCTAGGTCTAGGCCCGCTAGAGGAGGGAGAGGAGGGATAGGAAGTCTAGGGCCTAGGGAGCATCTAGTACCTTTTGGATATCGTCTGTTAGGGTCTGTAGGTTCTTTTAGATGCTTCTATTCGTTTTTAGCTAGTTAGGCTGTTCTTTCGGGCCTTTAGGGCCCGATTTAGGTATTAGTTAGCCTTTAGTCTAGCTTTGGGGTAGAGGCTAGATCCCTCCCTCCCTCTACCTTTCCTCGGGTCTACCGTCGTAGTATTGTTTCTAGAGAGGTGTGTTTGTGTCTCCTACTCTCGTAGGCGCTAGCGCCTTAGCCTAGGAGTTAGACATTTTTTTGTATCCTCGATCCTAATCGGTAAATACACTATCGCTTCTAATAATCTTGCTAATCGTACTAAGAAGGATATAAAGCAATCTAAGCGCTAGTTTAATAGTATACTAGACCTAGAGCGTAAGGCTAACTCCTTTAAGAAGCGGAAGATTAAATTATTAGAGACGTAAGCTAGCTCGAGTACTAAGGTAGACGAACTAGCGGCGGTATTTAATACTAAACGTAAGGCTACGGCGGCTAGGTTTAATAGTATATAGGTAACGGTAGATAGTCTTAAAGTAACTATAATAGACTTATAGAGGTCGGTTAATAGTATAGATATAACGATAATAGAGATAAAGAGTAGTATCGAAGAGTTAAAAGCGTTATTAATAGCGAAATTCGTATAGGTAATACTAGAAATTTCGACATTTGTATAGGCATTATATAAGGAGAATAGAATTCGCTAAGTATCGAGAACCTTACCTAATTGTTAGGACTTCTCGATAATAATCGAAAGGATCTACTCTTCGAGAAATATACGTAGGAACTATAGTATTAGCGTCGGTTATAGCCGCTAGCCGGCTTTAGAAGTAATAGTAAATTCTAAGATATAATAACTTCTAAACCTTTATATTAATATTATAACTATACGGTTATATATTAGCGGTTATACTATACTCTTTACCGACGGTATTACCCTTTAATTTGCGACTTCGAACGCGCGATTCTATCTACTAATCGAGTAGCGGATAAAGCCTAAGATAATGCTAGATTATAGGAGCTATATAGTTAAATCGCTATCCGATAATATCTAGATTTCTTTAAGTAATACTATAACTTTCCTACCGTATATATACTATATAGTTATATAGTAATACTAATACTCTCTAGTAAAGCGAAATAGGCTATAGACCGACCTATAATAAGCCTTTAAACTAATTTAAACTCTAATAGTTCTCGAGTTTACTAAAGCCTTACTCTATAAGAATTCGTATACTCGTAAGCTTACTATTCGCTATACGCCTATCTTTAGTTATCTAGCGCTAACTACGGTAATCTACGAACGGAGATATATATCTATAAAGGTTTAAATATACGTAGTCGCCTACGAGAAACATAGTAGTCTATAGAGCTCTAGATAGCCTAGTAGATCGAATATCGCTCGGATTCTCGCTAGAACGTAGATCTAGCTATATATATTCTAGTTATTTGTAGGACCTAGGAATAGCTTCGATATAGATAATAATAGGCTATCCGGTATCGCTACGCCTTAATACTTAAAGCTATTCGCTTTATAGTAAGAAGAATATATTATCTTCTACTATTTATCGTTCTTAGATATAGATATTACCTAGAATACGCTATTAACGAAGCCCTATAACTTATTATCTCTAAACGCCGACTCTATAGTAATACACTTAGTATAGTACTATAGCTAGTTATAATCTAGGCCTAGCTACTAATCTATTAACTCGGACTAAGTTAAATATAGTAATTTAATCGTCCTATTAAAGATAATCGAGTACTACGAGATACTACGTCTAAAGAGCCTTGCTTAGTAGTACTACCTATCCGGATATACTATTCTTTAATATATAATATAGAGCGCTTACTATAGCTCTACTTTATAGCGACTCGGTTAGAAACGTAGTATTCCTATACCTAGTAATAGCTTACTTAACTCGATAAGTTACGCTCGAGTAAAGCGAGTATTGCAGCGGCAAACCTTATTATCTATCTAATCTAGGTACTATTAGAAGTACGTTAACCTAAATAGTACTCGAGTATTAGGCCTTCTTATATACTACTATATTATACCGGACAAGAACTCGTATCTATAGTTCTCAAGCTCTAAGGTAGTATATAGGAGCCGTCGTCTACGCCGTTAAGACGCCCTTTAATAAAATAGTAAGTAAGAGGCCTTTATTTAATACTATAGTAGTAATCTAGGCTTAAACATTTACCTATACTATGCTAGTATACGTACTAATCGTATGTGTTTAGATATTGCTAAGACGGCCTAATTTCTATCCGTCTATACGACCTAGTCGTCCCCTTACATACTATATTTGCTAGCTTCCGGCGACAACCGTGTCCTAACTATAGAGAGACGGTAGGGAAGTTAAAACTACTAATTTGAGTTTAGATACTAAACCGCTAGTAGGGGTGTTAAGCTGTTACTAACGACTAACGTTAGTAACGTTACTAACACTGTCATTAACGTCAATAATGTGATACTAACGGTTAGTGACAATAGGGCTAAAGTACGCTAACTGTAGTAGGAAGGATACGTGTATTACATAATATTAGATAGGCATATAAAGGATAGAAGTAATAGATATAGGCTAGCTAGAAAGGGCTACTTTTAGAGCTATATAGAAAGCTATAGACCAATAAGAAGGCTCCGTCGTTATCGTGTTAATTACTTTTACTAGCGTTGTTACTAGAAAGTGTACTAATCGACTTAACTTAGTATTAGCGATACTCGTTATATATATTCGAGTTGTAGTTAACCTATTGTTAGTAGTGCCTCTTTGCTAGCGGCTCCATAGCATTATAGGTAGCTCTACGCATCTGACTAGCGCCTAGATAGTCGCTATAGGTCTGTGAATACTAAGAGCCGTCTATTAGGGCAGTATTTGGCTATATCTACGAGTATTCACTTAATACTATTACATAGAGCTAACGTCTAAATCGTGCCTTAGGCATTACGATACTAACAATTGACGTCACTGACAGTCAATCTGTCACTTACGTAGATATCGTCGTTATTGACGTCAGTGACAACATCCCTAACCGCTGGACTGTTGTAGCTTTGTACAATACCAACAAAGCCTACATGAAATTCAAGAAGTGTTTGGACCAGTTATGTAGCCTGGTCTCGCGTTTGAGTGTTTGATTGCAGACAACTGGGGGCCTGCGTTCCGAGGCAGCCAGAACGACATGGGCTTCAACTCTGGGCCGTAATGGCTATAAAAAAACTACAGCCCTCATGTGCATCTCAAAGGCTCCTTTGCTCCCAACCTCAGCAGGCAGCGCTCTAATTCGTTACCTTTTGAGCCAAATTATCTCCATCAGACACCATGAAGCTTGCCAGTATTCCCGCTTTTCTTCTCGCCTTGACAAGTGTTGCTGCTTTAGGCCCGCCTGGTCTCTCGGACAACATCATTCGCCGATGGGACCCAAACAACATCCTCGACGTTGGTGAGATGACGAAACGCGGTGCGCCGCCGCCTTGGGGTAAACCACCATCGAAGGGGCCGCCAACGGGTGCGCCGCCAACGGGCGCGCCGCCACCTTGGGGTAAGAAGGGGCCGCCAACGGGTGCGCCGCCAACGGGCGCGCCGCCACCTGGGGGTAAGAAGGCGCCGCCAACGGGTGCGCCGCCACCGGGTGGAAAAAAGCCTGATCCTTGGGCCGCCTCAGATGGCGATTGCGCAAGCAAGGGACAGGGCCAATGTTGCTGTGTCCAAAAGACGAGCACTTCAAGTTGCGTGAGTAGTAACGGTCTACAGCATCTCAGATCTCAGTTGACCCAGTGTATAGACTTGCTGTAGTGGTGCGGGCAAGAAATGCACCCACAATGAGAAGGGGGGCGAGACGGGAGGCTGTGCCAGTGCATGTAACAGCTGATTGAACGCAAGCACAACACGCACCTTACACCATGGAATATTCAACGGATACTGTGCCTGTTCACTCTGTTTGCGTCAGCAAGGGTCTGGTGGTGCAGTTTGTAAAGTTGCAGACAGGCGGTGCTTTTGGATTCAGCAGACACAATCGGCGGTACCTAAATCAAAGACACTGTACCCTAGGTATTGCAAGAAATGTCCGGCTTTCAGACACGAGACGGTATGATCACAGCCGTGCTCGAGGCAATGCGATCTTGGCACTTCTCGTGAGGCTTGTAGTTGCTCAAAACAGCCTCGTAGTAGAAAAGTTCGAATTGAAAAGTTCGAAGTGGGCCAAACACTCGACCGTATGATCCGATTGATGTCACGGAGTCCGTGAACAATCTCGACACTACATATAGCAGCTCGACTGGCGTACCAAAAGTCAGCGGTCTTCAACTCGGGTGATAGACTGCTACTTACGGAACTCTGTAGGACTTGTAGCGAACATTTCAGGCGTGATCTGCGAGACGTACCTGAGGAAACCAAGACCCCCGAGATCCATCTTGTACATGCTATGCGGGCAGTAGTTAGGCAGAGAATGCAGGATGTTCCCTTGACGACCTGAGTCAACCCTTTTCTCGGGCTATTCGTGACCAAGTCGTGTCACGTGCTCAGTCATTCCCGCGGTCGGACTAGTAAGTTTCCTCCCCTTACTCGATCCTGTATTTCAGCATCAGAGCAATCATGGCCCATCCATTACACTCGTTACAGACGCAATGATGGCAAACGTGGCTGAGAAGGAGTGGCTATGGTCTCTATCAAAGGCAAGGGGGGCCTGATACGAAAAGCCAGCACCCTCAAATCCAGGCTCTATGCTCCAAAACCGAGCGCTGTCTTGCTGACGCCACAACTTACACAAGCGGCGTCAGTAGAAGTACGGCCTCCAACTCCAAATGTGCCCGCGAAGCCCATTTTGAGCGGCCGCAATCGTGTGCCGCCTAAACCTTCGAAGTTCCTGTCCCTGCAGAAGGTTTCGAAGCAGCGACTGGCACGACTGGCCTCGCAATCAAGGCTCATAGCGGTGAAAGTGCCAAAGCTCAAGGAACGGAAACTAATAACTTCGGAACTCGCGAAAAGTCGTGTGAGCTCCGCCATCCATCGATCTTTTGGGCGCCTACTGCGACGGAGAAATGGGCACTCCAGCCTGCAAGGAAATCCGAGAAGAAGACCCGAGGACTATAGCGACATCTACAGCCTGCAATCCATGCTCGGACTGCGCGATGCTGAACATGGCGTATCCAATGTCACTTTCTTATCTTTGGACCTGGAATGGAGGATATCAAACGGCTTACATCGCATTACCGAGATCGGCATCTCGGTGGTGAAAGCCAGGCAACTCAGGGATGCAGCCTTTGGGCCTTATGGTCATGGTTGGTTCGGCAAAATGCAGCATCGTATGTAAGGTGGCACTGCGATTGACTTCGTCACTGACCGTTGAGTAGACCACATATTCATCGGAAGACCCTTTCAATTGAAGCGCGTGCCTGCTTCCTTGTTCGTGGCCGCTCAAAGCCTTCGACCTGTCGAAGCCAGAAAGGAAGTTTCAAGAATCATCGCAACTTTGGCCTCCGACCCAGATCCGGGTCATTTGGTCATTGTTGGACAGTCCGTGGAAGGGGACATCCAAAAGCTGCGCAACGATCCCTTGTATTCCATCGACATGAGGAAATGCTGCGGGACCAAAATGCCTTTCCACTCCATCGTCGACACTCTTGACCTGGCGCGGGCGGCTCGGCTTCAAGGCACCAGTTTCGTAAGCCTTCGCTTAGCTGGCATAGCCCGCAAGGTCGGAATCGATCCAAGATACTGGACAAATGCGCCTGACATTTTTGGCAACTCTTGTGCGCTGGTTGGGGTTCACAACGCCAGCAACGATGCCGCATACGCCCTCATGACGGCATTGCTGATGGGGATGAGGTGGAACGATCTCGTGGGCTCGGAGAAAGCCCGGATTGTCAACGAACGTTTGTGGGATATTAGTCGTGGCACGAGATTACCCAAAGACGTGGCCGCCAGGAGCATCAGTGATGATGAACGCAAGAAGCTGGTTTGCGAACAGAAATCGAAAAGATGGAGGACTCATCGCGATCGAAGACGAATGCGCACAGAAGAACTTGATTCTGCGCTGGGAGAGGTGGCCGAGATCGAGAAGCCCACATGGCTACAGTGGCTCAAGTCATTCTTTGCTCGCGCTCCGTCTCAGAAATGAGCTTGTATCTAGCTGGCTGAAACCGGAGCCTTCTGCATATCAGCAGAGTGATGTACAACAACAGCCAAGTGGAGTTCCGATGGACTCTTCTGCCTCGTCTTCCTCCACACTGAGTCGACCCATGCATCCCCATTTCACATCCACGGAGCGTCAATTCCTTCTCGCAAATCTGACAGTCTAAACGCCACCACAGAGCGAGGTCAAGAGACCTGGAGCCAAGATGTCGATGTCTCCAGAGCTGTCTTCTCCAACTACGGAAACAAGGTCAACAGAATTGACTTTGTTGCAGATGGCATTGGTGATTTACCCTGACGGTCCGCGACAATCAATAGTGCTTAGGTCTTCGCCAAGGCAAGAAGCTACTATTAAGCCGGCGGTACCTCCGCCTACGATACTGCGGGCTGCGGGTGGAGTATCTACCGATCAAGTTTTACGCTGCATTACCCACACATGGTCGACAGACTCGGCATGAATCGGTGCCGCCAGCAGTATCATAGTGTCGAGTCGGCCTGGACAAAGTGGAGTGCAGAATGTCCTCGATACACACTTACCTATAAGGCCCAGTGTTGTGCAAAGCTATATTGTGTACTGTAGAGACGTTTTTTTTTGCCAGGAGTTTTTTTGGTCAGACTATCATGTCAAGTAGTGTGCAAGGCATTCAGCGACCAGCAGCAGATCATTCACGAGCTGATGGCCGACAAAGGTATCAAGGGCAAGTGTGTGGAGGCTACGTGCGAGCGTGTAGGTCCAATTGCGGCTGGAAATGACATTCGCAACACGATATCCAGCCAGAGTCGCACAATACGCGCCCAGCTTCATTTCTCATGCTCTTTCATGTCTGGGGCCGCATGCCACTTCTCCAGCATTTCGTCGAGTCGATGAATCGCCACGGCGGTGAGCTTGTCCGATCGGGTCGTGAAGGCTAGGCTCTTGTTTCTTGTCGACACTCATTGCTGGTAGTCGAATCTCGGAACCAGTCGTGTAAGTGAAGCATCTTCGCACGCTGTCGCCGGTCTGTTGAGATGCTGCTGCACGCCCTATTGAGCCTCATCACGTGGAAGGCTTGTTGAGGATACCTACCTACGCAGCTGGCCGACGGTGCCGGAAGCTTGCATGCCGAACAACACAGCCACGACCCCAAAGCGACAGTCGACGCTTGTGAAACGATGGCGCTTCGTGAGAGGGTTCTCGAATTGGAATCCGGGCACAGCGGTATCCCCTGAGCACATCCGAAAGCCATACCCAAAGAAGCCGACAAGCAAGCGAGAACAACTCGTATTCTCATCGGCCTCGGCGCGGAGAAAGTCATTGTCTGTCTGGACTGTACCAGAACTCGGATCGATCCGCAGTGTCCTATCAAATTTCAATCAGATCTCCGTAGCAGATTGATAGGTGCTTGTTGTCATGATATGGAGAAGGAGGCGTACGGTATATGGAGAGTGGTAGAAGTAGCATAATGGCTGCTGCAAGGGACGATTCACGCAAAGACGAAAAGTAGGCAATCTGATAATAGATAAATACCAGTGGTCGTGCCAAGCAGGATTCCGGCCGGGATCAGTTCTTAACATTAGCAACACTGCAGGCTAGCGCGTGGAGGATGACTTTTGGCTGGCTGGTAGAAGAAAGGGCCTAACAAGCCTCTTCTCTTCCTTTCCCCATTCCATCTATTCTTCGCGGCTTTTGGTGTGTACGATTCCTGTTGTGCGAGATACTGTCGCTTCTGGCCACTATCATAAGACTTCTTGGACATTCTTGGCGAATTTGTATGTGCATGATGGTGAGTGGTATGAATCGAGACTCAGCCTGCCTGCCTGCCTGCCCACGGACAGCATCCTACTTCACTTCACGCTTGCCACTGCGCATCTCCGGGCAGCGACGACCCTCGTTCCCGTGCTAATGTTCGACGCCTCATCAGATGTCTCCATAGCAAGCCGCTTTCCATGACACCTACGCAATGACGGCGCTTTCGCGCAGCCCGCTGCATTTCGCCGCAGCATTCTTCCTCCTACTCCTTCCAACGACCTACGCCGCATTCATCACCTTCGAGGACTGCCTGCCCGATAACACCAAGCACTCGAATCCGAAGCTCCTCCAGCTCACGCCATACTTTGTGGATGCTTACTTTGGCGAGGGTCAGCCTCATAGCCTCAACCTGACCATCTATGGCAATGTATCCGGTCGTCAATTCGACGGCGAACTCCCACCGGCAAGCGACACGGCATATTGGAACGACAAGGACGAAGAGAATGGAAAGATAGTAGATGTGGGCAATGCGAACAAATATGCGACCTTGACGGCGGACTATCAGATCTTGACATATACAGCCTACAACAATCGCGGCGAGCAGTTCTGCCCTACTCTGGTCAATGGAACATGCCCATTGGGCCCGGCATTCCGCGCAAATGCCAGCAATCCATCCGATTTGCCCGCCTTCTTCGTATCGCATGACTTTGGCAGCTCGTACTCGTTCAGCACAATCTCGACAACGGTCCACGTTATCAGTGGCGATACCGGCGGATCAGATGTCGCTTGTGTCAGCGTACAGATCACACCGGATCTCGGATCAAGCATCGCAGGGCTCTTGACCTGGCTTCCAGCCGCCATTCTTATCATCAAAGGCATCGCCACCCTTTCCGCCGCCATATGGTCTCCTTGGGGCAGTTCGGACATTTTCCGATGGAGCAGTAACTACGGTAGGGACGAGGATCTGCTTCGACTTGTCACACCTGGCTTTGGAGACTGTTTGCAATACATCCAGTTCGTCGTGTTGACTGGAAGCTTGACCCTCCAATATCCAGGCTTCTTTCAGCCTGCCCTCAGTCAGACGACTTGGTCCGTCTTGCTGTTCAACGAGAGCTATGTCAGTGGCGGGAACGGGACGCAGAGTCTCGTAGACGGCCTATACAATACCAACGCCACCTATGGCCTGACCAGGATGAGCCAGCTTGTTGGAATGTCTGAAGGTCAGGACATTTGGGCGTGCATGGCCATCTGGCTCCTGGTCATCGCCGGCATCGTGGTCCTGCTTTGTCAAGCTGGATTCTTGGGTCGCTGGATCTTTCACATGGCCACCAAGACGACTGAGGAAGATCTGCGCAAGAAAAACTTGCCATTCACCCTGGGAAACATGATCAGACTGCTCTTCAACTTCTTCATCCTGCCCATCGTTGCTCTAAGCTTATTCCAGCTGGTCATCGCGCCGCGCTCTTTAACAGCCGTCGTAGCTTGCGCTGCACTATTACTTCTCATCATGATTGTCTGGGCTGGATGGATACTGAAGATCATCTTCGGCACGAAACCTAGAACGCTACTGTTCGACGATATGCCGACAGTCTTGCTGTATGGCCCGCTCTACAACACCTACAGCGACAGAGCAGCTCCCTTCGCACTCGTACCGGTCTTCATCACCTTCGTGCGCGGAGTTGCAATCGGTGCTGTTCAACCTTCGGGCATTGGCCAGATCATCGTCCTGGCCATCTGCGAAGTCATCCTCATCTTGACATTGAACGGCTTCCGACCCTTCCAAGGCCAAACAAGCATGAACCTGTACCATACCTTCTTTGCCAGCGTACGTCTGGTAACAGTCCTCCTCATGATTGCGTTTGTGCCAACGCTCGGCGTCACCGAGGCGCCGAAGGGTTGGATCGGCTACATCATCCTGCTGCTCCATGCCTGCGTCTTGATCTTCGCCTTCTTCCTCAACTCTGCACAAACGATCGTCGAGGTCATCGCGAGAGCATGTGGTGCTGGGGGCGACTCGAGCGGCGCGGTGAGAGGTAGCATCTTGAACTGGCGCATGCTCAAGAAACGTCAAGATCGAGGCACCGCTGATCGTGGTAGTATGATGAGCAGCACTGCCATCTTGAACAACGCCGACACCAGAAGTCAAGGCTACGGAACGCGAAGTAGGTCGATCTCGGCCAGTAGCCAGCAACTACTCAATCGCATGAGCGGCTTCGAGAACTTTAGCCAAGGCGGCGAAGCGGTCAGCTCGCCTGGTGACGAATTGGAGCAGACGGCAACGTTTGCTTCGGCAGGTGTCGCCAATGGCAGAACTTCTCTTACCAAGGGTGAAGGCGACGCCTTCTATCGACCTCCGAGACCAAGAAAGACAACGATGGAAACTCTTGCCAACCCGGGTGCCAAGACGAGAAGCACAGCCGACTTCCCTTACACCGACTCCCCCCATGGCCCCGCTGGACATCACCGAGACACCAGCTATGACAGCGGCGCTTTTCATGGCTCTCCCGCTCCTGCTTATCTCCGCGACCGACAAGGCTCTGGCGACGAGGCTGGGCCACGCACTGACTATGCCGTACGAGAAGTCGACCAGTACTATCGGGGCCCGCCGCTTAAGGAGCAGCAGAACCGCAAGCTGAAGACTGGTCCCGCTGATCCCGAAGGTCCTGCGTCCGCGGCCACCAGCTGGCTGCAGACATTCTTCACCGGCTTCGCCGGGAAGAAGAAGAAGGATCAGAGCAAAGGCTTCGAAGTTGTGCGCTCGGCTCGAATGCCGCCAGGAATGCAGCAGAATCCCGCTGCGGACGATGTCGAGATGCAAACCAGCCCTGTGATGCATCAAGAGCCTTACCGAGACGCTCCAGATACTCCAAGGATTGACGAAGCTCGTGCCAAGTCAAGCGTTGAACGATCGATCAGCCCGACTGACAACATAGCACAGCAACCGCCCACCAACAACTTCGAGTTCGGCTTTGATGACACTCCTGGCAGTGCCCGCGACAGCTTACGTGCGAGCCGCATCACCAACGTCCGCCCCGACAGCGATGCCCTAGGCGCACCAGGTCTCGAGCCCATCAGCTACGAGCATGCCGACTCGATGGGTGTATCAGCAACTCCTGAACGTCGCCCTAGTCAGGCAACCACAGCAAGCCGCTACACTGCCCGCCGCTCCGCAGAAATCGAAGTGGTTCATGGCGACACGTTCCGATACTCCGACCAGCCCGTTCCCGCTTTGGCAGCAATAGAATCCGTCGGCAGTCTCGACATACCCTCCCGCTTCCCATCAAGTGCTTCCGGCTTCAACAAGAACAACAACAACAACCCCTTCACGCCAGGCGAAGAAGGCGATCAATCCTGGCTCCGCGCCGTCGATCAGCTAAACTGGGGCAACCACAGTCGCCAAGCCAGCACTCGAAGCAGCCAACCCTCACACCAACCAAGCTCCGCTTCCGGTCAAGTTGTCCGCTCTCCGCCACCCTCTGTCCCTCGGCGCAACTCAAGACGCACGCCTTCCCAGGAAGTAGCTGCGTCCAGATATCAGCCACAAACAGACACCCTCTTCGAAGGCTTCGACTCCACTCCCGACCTCTCCCTCAGCCCCGTCAACGCTCCGGGCTCCCCAAGCCACCAACAAGTCTCCCACCACAGAGCTGGCGATAGCATTTCGCGGAATAGCTTCGGTGCTGCTGCGGCTTTGAGAGAGACTTCGGGAAACATGGAGTATGGAACTCCGCCAAGGAGCGGGAGCTTGTTTGATGATGAGAGGCCCTGAGGTGCTGGAGTTGGGTTGAGCATGTTTATCATTTGCTGGGTTTAGCGAGGCGTTTTGAAACGGCAATTTTCCACGACGAACAGCAGTGGGGAAAGAATAATGATGAAGATGATGTTGTGGGGGGGGCGAAAGAACAAAAAAGTTGTATGTATGTGTATGTACGATACGGCCTGAAATCTAGATTGTGTTTTTGTGTAGGCCAATATTAATGATCTGTTCCAGAACCACAAAAAATAGGGCTTCTTTTTTTTTAATCGTTTTGACTCTTTATGGAGGGTGGGTGGGGTGGTAGGTTATCAAGATTCCGATCATCCTGCGATTTAGCTCCGTTCTTCGAGCGACTATCAAGAGGTACGAAGGAAGCGCTTCTGGTTTCGGTGCTCGATGTTGAGGAAGTGAAAGGAAAATGTGGAAGCGAGATGCCCTGGTGCCTATATATATGTCACGATTCGGCGGTGCTGAGCAATGTTGACTCTGCTGCCAGTCCTGATTGCGGATTGGAAGTGAATAGGGCGGGAGGCAACATTGCTTTGCCAAAAGTAGTCGCGAGCGTAGGCAAGCCTGTTCGTTCCCGGTCTCCGGCAATAACTACTGGAGCTATGCAATCTTGAACATAGCGGTGGACCCCGGAATCTCGAGATGGCTATTCTACAGCTTTTCGAACGAAAAAGTTGCGAGCTCGCCGTGATAAGGAGAATATGAGTTGGCATAAGAATCTCCGGCAGATATGCAGAAATGCTGAATGCCGAGCAATAAAGTCCCGCAACATAGGCGATGATGGACATGGCGTTATTTTCATCCAGATAGCTAGCCATGTTGAGGCGCACGCTCATGGGACCGAATATTGATGTTGGTATAGCGAGCAGTCTGCGGCATCGCTTCAAGACAGCCAGCTTCATTCTGACGTCCAAGGAGATCGAAATCTGTCATATCGACTCCAGGACGGTGCTACGACAATTCATGACCCGAGCCGAGCGCATCCAGGAGCGTGTCTACGAGCTGATCAGCAAAGGATATCGCGGCGTCAGATGCGGCGTGGATTGGGCCGTGACCAGGCTCAAGCGGTATTGGAGAGGCATAGCATTGAGCGATCGATATAAGAATGTGCGCTGATCTGTCGAATGCTGAGGCTCGCGCTCTATAGAAGCTGGTGGTGAGTGGCAAAGTGACGCTGCAGGACCGTTAGAAATATATGGCCCTAGCACTGCGATGTTTACCTACATGGCAAATTTTGCATCCTCGCCCATTGACTCCCCAGCCACCAACAACATCTGCATCCCTGTGAGAGAAGACCGGCGACACCACCACCACGTCGCAGTGAAAGAAGAAGACCGACAACACCTCCCGCCGGCACCACCACCACCAAGTAGAAAGAGATGCAGTACACGTTGGAGAACGAGGTCCGAGAGGACGTGTTCGACTGGTTTGCGGACAAGTATGTCCGAGAGGTAAGTGTTGCGCACTCACATCCTCGATCGGCTCTAAGGAGCCACCCATCTCATATCTCTTTCGTATTTCTCCCTCTCATTACACTCCTCCGGAGTTGGCCCATTCAGAACTTCGTCAAACGTGGCCGAGTTGACTTGGTTCTGGACATCGGCTTCGCAGCATCGCTGGCTACCGGACACCTGGCATCGAATGTGGAGACTCCTAGCCATCGATATCTGGAAGAGTGACCCTCGGACCGGCGATGTTTGTTGTCACGAATTGGCTACCTGAACAGAGATCGATCACACTCCGCTCTGGTTCGCACATGCTCGCCAGGAGCCTTGCCTCGCGATCCGTATCAGATGCGCAACACTGGAAGACGGAGCTTTTCGCGAGTGGATAGGGCATTGGGCAGCACTTCGATCACCTGGAGGTCTTTTCATCGTCAAACGCTCAGGCACCATGCACGCTTCTTCATTGCCCTTGTCCCACGCACTCGCTCCATTCTCAGAGTTGATTCGAAGTGCTGCTACTCCTTCTGCGCCCGCCCGATTTGCTTCCATTTCCGAGCCATTGCGCTGCACTTCCGTATCGAATGCGAGAAGTTTTCAGACACTCGCATAGTGGAGTCTTCGTGCTCAGCTTCGGACGTGAACGAGAGACGTATGTTCCGCTCCGGCACCTTTCACAATTCATCGAAGTCTTTGGCGAAAGCTAGCAGCTCCTCTACATGCTAGTTGCAATGCTCTGAAGGGCCTCGTTCGCTGTAGCAATAACCATCTCGAGTCTCATCCTTCGCGACATGCCTCGAGGCCCGTATACGATCCGGAGATTCCATTCCTTTTGTCAATGATCATATGTTCTTGATATGTTATGAGATGAAGACTGTGAATGCTAACACACGATAGCCTGACCCGCGCATGTGCGCGGTCTACTTCCTGCTGCTCCAGGGCGCTCTGGAGAACGAGGCCCTACTCGGTCGTATTCACGACCACCTCAACGGCAACTGGACGTTTGGCGACCGCCCAATGTGGCGCCGGGTCATCCAAAGCCTGTACTTGGTGATCAAGAGGAGGACTTCGGCCTGAGCAGGTATGATAAGGCTTTCCATATCCCTTTTCCGCCACCAAGACCCTTGTCGGTCGCCGAGCCGAGAGCTTGCTGTCGATGAGCTCATTATTCACCTGGCAAGATTCCACAACGATTCCACATCATCCTCACGCACTTCCATCTTCACGCCACCATCTTACACAAGCCACTTCATCTCATAACCATACCCTTCCTACACTGCACATTCTCCAAACTGAAGGCCACAACCAAACTTCTCTTTCTTTTCTTCGGCATCATCATGGCCTCCTTCATCCAACGCCTCATGCGACCTTTCTCCTCCACATCCATGCACTTCACGCCCGAGACCGCCGCACAAATGACTCTCCCTGACGGCGCACAGCGAGCCACCGTCGCCGCCGGCTGCTTCTGGGGCGTCGAGCACATGTACCGCCACGATTTCAAGGACAAAGGCTTACTGGACGCGCGCGTAGGATACATCGGAGGAGACACGGAGAACCCAAGCTACAGAGCAGTATGCAGCGGAAGAACAGGACACGCAGAAGCATGCCAGATCGTCTACGACCCGCAGAAGCTCTCATACCAGACCCTCATCGAGTACTTTTACAAAATGCACGACCCCACCACCGCGAACCGACAAGGCCCAGACACAGGATCACAATACCGATCCGGAATTTTCTACCATGACGACGAGCAGAAGAAGGTTGCCGAGAAGGTGACCAAGGCTGCGAACGAGCAGTGGTATAACGGGAAGATTGTGACGGAGATTTTGCCTGCGGGACAGTGGTGGGATGCGGAGAAATACCATCAATTATATTTGCAGAACAATCCCGGAGGATACGAATGTCCCAGCCACTTCTTGAGAAAGCTGCCGGACCTCAAGTACGACTAAGGCAGTGCGGGTAAATAGCTGTCGACATTGACCTTGCTTTCGCCTGCAGAACCGTGGGCTGTGCCTTTTTGCGTCTCAGACCGTGGTAGCTGCAGAGTGGTATGAGATAAATTAGGATCTCGAAACCAACGACACCGTTTCCGCTTACAGAGCATGAGCTGGACTTCTCGCATTCCAGACCGTGGGAGCTGTGGACGGCCATGAGATGGAACTGACACGAAGCTGAAGTGTTGAAGTGGACGGCATTCCTTGTGCCTTCCATCATGAACAGTGCCGTCCGGTTCTCCGACCATGGAAGCTACAAAGTGAGATTGAAATGGAGCTGTTCTGCAGCCAGGTGGTCGTAATCGACGACATCACTTCCGCCCGACACCATGACCGCTGCTGCCCATTTCGCACGCTGTCGCAGCTGCACAGTGTACTGGATTGGAGCTGATTCGCAAGTAGGCCTACCATTTGGAAGACTGTACTCTCAGAAAGACAGTGCCGTCTCCGCCGCTACTCTTCCAACTGCGACTACTTGTTCGGCTGGCGCAACGAACTGCATACCTGTTGAACGTCTCGACTAGCAACTCTACAATGGTGTGGCTGCTGAGCTCTTCGAGTAATAAAGCGTCCGCTGGATCAGACTGGTAGTTTCCGAGTCGACTGCACAGGTGGATCTCGGCCTATGCACCCAGACGCCACTGATATCGGCCCTGACTCTGGCAGCCTTCTCGGCTGTGTCCTTCATGTTCGAGAGCGTCCGATGGAGTGCATGCCCTGGACCGAGCCAGGCTGCGGGGGTATGAGGCCTGCTAACAACCTCATCTTGCAGCTCTGTCAAGATGCGTCTCTCTTGCGTGTTCCATGGCATGGAGCGCTGACTCTATGCAACTGAGAACGTCTGAGTTGAAGGCTACCTGGCTGCTACCAATGCCGAAGCTTTGGGAAAGGCTTTGAACTGGGCCTCTGCAGCTCGGGGCCGTTTGCCACCTCTTCGCAGCCTTGGGCTAATGCTCTCACGATGGCAGACACGATCGTAACGCCAGCTACAAGCCCGTCTTCACTCCTTTCAGGCAAAACGTCCTTCCACATCGATGATTCTTCACAGATCCTGCACCGCCATCAGAATATCACACCTCCTGCAGAGCCTCAGATCTATCCTGTTGCCAAGTATTTCAGGGCCCTCAAGGCCGCCCCAACTACAAAATTTCTACCTCGCTACTCTCCAATCTAGCCGAGCCTATACTTTCGAGACTAGCTTGTAATCAACTTCAACCTAAGCAAGTTCTCCGAGACAATTCTATCCTTTTGCGCGTCGAGGCTTGTCATGTTCCACTGCGCACTGATAAAGCGATCTTGTAACCACACGCGTCGTTCACGGGTAAGCCAGACCACAGTATCACCGCACAGCTCAGGCGTGTCAACTAACATCTCGTGCAACCGAGACGGCATAGTCAATGCGAGATCTGTCATGACTGCGCCGGGATGTAGATTGTGGATCAACAGGCCCCGATCAGCGTATTCAAGGCGCAAATGATTACTCAATCGGAGGACTGCAAGTTTCGTTCCCTGATATGCACTTCCACCTGGTCTTGTGACCAATGCGCCCACGCTCGTTACTTGTACCATTGTTTTGGTAGTGCTACGGAGGAGGAAAGGGATGAATGAGCGGCTGACGAGGTATGGGCCCTTCACGTTGACTTCCCAAGTCCTCCACCAGCTCTCGGGATGGGACTCTGTGACAGGCAGCCAGGCTTCCATGCATCCTGCATTGTTGACCAGAATGTCAAGGCTCCGACCAAACTCAAGCTCGACTTTCCTCGCTGCTTCTTCCACCTGGCTTTGGACGGTGTGATCCACTCGTAACGCCAGAACTTGGGGTTTGCGCCATCCGGAGCTTTGCGCTACGGCTTCAACCTCTTCGACAAGCGATGACATGTCTCGACGGGCCAAAAGGATGATGCGCGACGCACCACATCTGGCGAATGACCGGACTATGGCTTTGCCGCAGCCACTTGAAGCGCCGGTGACCAAAATTGACTTGCCCGTCATATTCACGTCCCGCGTGGAAATTTCTGGGTACGTGTCATGCCGCAAAGGGCCAGCGAAGTTCTGCACTGTTCATAAATCAATATGTACTGATCTGGTTCTCGTGATCGATACAGACTGCGTACCTTCTGCGAGATCAAAGTCCGTCGTCGTAAGATCCATAACTGTATCATATGTTCTGCGCGGTGCTTCAAGACATTTTACAGAAATGTAGTCTAGGGTTGGCAGCCACTTGTGCTTGGGGCGACCGCGATCTCGGACTTTCTTCAGTGCCCGCCCTTTCAACAGCTCAATTGCGTGATCATCCTTCCCATAGCCGTTGATGATTCAGAGCAAAATACTCCGGTCTCAGTTCTAGGCTTGGCTGAGTTGTCATACTGTACTGTCCATGATTGTGCTTTCCCGTGGGATTTGACAAGTTATCACAACCATCTTTTGCATCCGAAACGGGGATCACAAGGCCAACGATGGATTCACATTATGCTTGCAGCCCGCCAAGCATAGCTATCATCGGGGGTGGCATCGTTGGGTTGATTCTCGCCGCTGGGCTCCATCGTCGCTCTATTCCGGTGGCAGTGTACGAGGCGGCATTGTCGTTTCGCGAGTCAGGCGCGGGCATAGGTTTCAATCCTGCTGCAAAGGCATGTATGTCGATGATCGATCCCGCTGTCCTGACCGCGCTGCGCCTTTGTGGCGGAGTGTCCATCTCTGCGGCTGTGCGCCATGACCTACATGACTATCTTCGCTGGGTGGATGGGTACTCTCAGGATCCCAAGATACATGTCGGCGACAATGGTGTGGCATTGGAGCAAGTAGAGCTCGCGCCGGGCGGATGGCAGAAGCTCTACCTCAAGGCAGACGTGGGATATAAAGGCATTCAGGGCACGAGGCGTGACCACCTTCTAGACCAGTTGGCAAACCTGTTACCCAGTGATAGCATGCATTTCAATAAGCAGCTGGACACTTTGACAGATCCCGAGGATGGTAGCAGGATGACTTTGACGTTCGCCGACGGCACGAGCGCTACAGCGGATGCCAGTGAGTCGATCGCATGCCCTTTGGTGCTACTTGTCTGTCTTGACTCTTGCGCTGACATGGCACAGTCATTGGGTGCGATGGTATCAGGTCCAAGGTCCGCGAATTCATCCTGGCTCCTGGGTCGCCACCGTGTCATCCAACCTATACCCACGTATGCTCATATCGTGCGCTGCTGCCCATGACATCTGCCATTGAAGCACTCGGGGCAGCGACCGCTACCGTCTACCACAATCACATTGGCCCTGGTGCCAACGTAATCCATTATCCCGTGGCGAGCAACACGCTCGTGAACGTGGCCATATTTCTGCACGACGCAAATGAGTGGACCGATGTCTCGTCGTGGACTACGCGAAACGCTCCGCGCTCTGATATTGATGTTGCGCTACAGCATTGGAATCCTCGGATACGCAACCTCATACAGCTCTTACCCGAATGGCTTCCCATGCTTGCAGTACTCGACATGTACGACCAGCCCCTAGCTCGATACAACCACGGGCGAGTCTGCGTGGCGGGCGACGCTGCGCATGCGAGCAGCCCGCATCACGGCGCCGGAGCAGGCATGGGCATTGAAGACGCCTTGTGCTTGTGCACACTCCTCGACGAGGTGTCCAGCACCACCAATCAAGACGACGAGAGCGCCGTCGCTGTCAAGCTGGCGGCGGCGCTGCGTACTTACGATAGGGTGCGGCGTGGTCGGAGCCAGTGGTTGGTCAATAGCAGCAGGAGGGTGTGTGAGCTGCAACATAATAGCGACTTTGGTGACCCGTCGCGCAGGGTACGCGCAGAGACCTGCTTCGAGGAAATCCTCGACAGGACCTTCAAGATCTGGAAGTTTGAGCCTATGGCCATGGTTCGGGACGCTGCGGAAAAGTACCGACGGGAATGTAGTTTCTGATGTCTTTATGCCTGGATTCAGTGAAAGGGCCGGCTCTACATCACGTATAAATACAGTCTGGGGACGGTGTTGACTGTGTCAACTTTTCTTGGTGTTGCATAGGATGAAAGTAGGTGGTCCCAACAACGTACTCCTCGACAAATGTTTCATGTCTTACTATCGTTTATAGGGGTTGAATCTTGAATTGTATGTTGAAGTTAGGATCTTGAATACTTATAAATAAGTATAGCTAGGGAAGGTCGGCTATAGACAGAGGTCTAGACCTATAGCTAAAGTATAGCCTATCCCCTGCTATCTCCCCTGCTGATATTTCCCCTGCTAGTATCTCCCTGTTCTAAACACAAATATTCAAATCGAATGTTTACTAACCATATCCAGCAGCCCAACTTCAGGCTCCACATTCGACTATTCAGAAATCAACCTCTATGCTATCGTTTTCCCTCTTCGTGTATATCGCTTTTCCCTCCTCGTGTATATCGCGACAATTTGATTGTAGAACATAATAGCAACGCTTCGAACTCGGCCATTACCTCTACCGTTATCAATCATAACGGCCGTACGACCGTAACCTTAACAGGCGTAATCTCCGCATCAACCACTTTCCACGTTCCCGATGTAGCGTAGGGGTCGTCCTGGACCATTGTCCACACGTCGATTTCTGTATCAGCCTGGATCACAAATGCGCTGCCCTTCACCGTGCCACCTGGCCTTGGATCCTTATCGTTATCCTCTTGATGTCCCCGTATTTCTCCGCCAAAGACGATCTTGCCGGCTGCCAGCAAAGACATATTGTGTGCAGTATGCGCATGATGGATTTTCGCCTGATCTTCAGCCGTCCCCGGAGCATTCGGGATACGTACTAGCCAGGTGTTCATTGTTGCTGAACGTGTTCTTCTTTTGGACACTTTGCTTTGTAGCGGGTTGAGCTCATATGGTACGAGACGTTTGAGTTGCATTCACAAGAGGGCTACATCTACCTTCTTATGTGGAATTGTGCGCTGCTGATGAATAGTTGCGCCAGAGAAACTCCGAGAACAAGCTCACTCAAGACTTGCCGCTGTCCGTCCCATGGTCTCGACGATGCGCGACCTGATATACTCTCCGATGGTGACTTCTCTGCCGGAACCACCCAGCGCACTGCAGTTAAGTTTCAGGTCTCCATTGAGGAAAAATGCCACACTATGCCGGTGGAACTTGTCGCTAGTCAAAACCCTGTGTCTTGCAAAGTTGCACTGCGATAGAAGCCGGATGTCAACATCTGCATCGTTTCTCCGATGTTCACAACGAATGATCCTTTCTTGACCGGTACATTCACCCACGACTCCCTGGGCGGGTACCAGACTTGCAAACCCTCAGTGCCGGGCTCTTGTAACAACACCGACACGCAGCCGAAATCAGTGTGATCGGCGACTATTTTCTAGCCGTTAGCCATGGATGCGGTTGGTGAGCGGGAATGCGGAAGCTGTTCTACCTACCTCCAAATTCTCTCTCATCCAGACAGTCCCTGGGCTCGTAGTGTAGCAGTCGCATCGGGCAACATGGTCGGCCACTTCCAAGTTGGCAGAGAGCATCTGGTGAGCACCACCAGTCTCTCGGCAGGCCAAGAGACAGTATCTCCAGCAGTACCCGCACGAGCTTTAGCATATTGGCGTGGTATTCCATTACTGGCTCGCGAAAGTCACTGTCTGCGAGCGATGTCGGCCATAAATTGGGGCCAGTAGAAAATGATCCAGCTTCTGGGTCATCTGCGGGAACCTCCGTGCCAACCGTAAACGCCTAGATTGACTTCAGCTATTGCATTTTGTAGGTTTCAGTCAAGAGTGACATACCTCTTTCGTGTCTGGTAGAAGACCCAGGTGATGGACTTGGGCACCGGGCGGTTCATAACCGCGAAACGATCTCCCCATTGATTGTCCAATCCATACTTTCATCTTCTCCGAATATGGGAGGGACGATACAGTTCGGGTACACTCGAGAATCTGTTGCATATCTGCATCTGGAATTCCATGGCCGATCAGGTACATGAATCCGTAGGTCGTACAAGCAGAGCGTACACTGTCGATGACCCGGGAAACGGCGCTAGGCGATGCACCGTGAGCCAAATATGGGCTGATGTCTACAGTAGGTATCGCACTTGGGACGTCACTGCAATAAGATCTCATCGTGACCGTGAACAACTCCTCAATCGCTTCCTGCGGCTGGTCCGTTGAATAGATGAGGTAGAAGGCTTTCCATCAATCGAGAGTAGATGGACAAGCTTATGGGCATTTGGCAAGTGAGATGACAAACGGCAACTAGAGCTTGGAGAAACTCCGAGTCCGACGATTGTGAATGAGCAGTGCAGGCTAACGAGGGAGATAACGTAGCTGGTTGTGGTATCACTCTACGCTCAACGGTAGACTTCCAGTGACATTCGGATTCCTCCCAAAGAACTATTTGCCATCCGACAATTGCTCCACTCGAAGGCTGAAGCACAAGCTGATAAAAAGATGTCTGAACCAAGCACATGGCTAGTACAAGTCACAGCAGACCCTTCGAAACACGACGTGATCAGAACACACGGCAAGGCGCATCTAGAGTATAACAAATCATTGGTGGACTCCGGGATTCTCATCTTCGGTGGCCCAACACTCGCACGACAGCCCGACCACAATGCAGACAAAGGACTTCAGGTCGCTGGCTATTTCGCAGTGTTGCGTGTGGAGACAGAACTTCAAGCCAGAGAAGCTATCTCAGATAATCCTTTCTCGCAATATGGCTTGTGGGACTGGGAGTCTGCTTTTGTGGCCCCCTTTCGTTGTACCATGAGTAGTGGCGGGGCTTGAATGACTATAAGGTTGTTTAAAAGAGGGATTGGGCATAAGATGGCCGAATTTGGCATGCAGCTTGCGAGGCCAATGACAGCTGCGGTAGACGCGAACGCTGTAGATACCGGTCACACTTTTTGGACTACTGGCATGCCATATTTCGAGGCCCTGACCACTGCGTAGCCAAACGCTCCGAAGAGGCACATGACGCCACTGAGTATCCATACACCGCTCCAATGCAATGGCTCCGCAGCTCCTAGCATTGCTCCGGCTCCAGGTCCACCTACGAGGACCCCAAACCCGAGAACCGCATAGCCCATCCCCATGCGTGTTCCAAGTAGTCTCTTGTCGTCTGTCAAAGCATTGAAGCAAAGCGGTGTGGTGCCAATGTAGACGCCGCCCGTGATACCTAGTAGCACAGTCATCACGATCAGCCCGGCTAGGGACTTGATGGCGCTCATGTTGAGAACGAGAATTCCAGCCGCGAGTGACCCGATGGTGATGACGTTGAATGGGCCTACGTAGTCCGCAACCATGTTAGGCAGTATGCGGCCAAAGCAGGATGCTGCGTTGAATATCGTCACCACGTAAAAGGCCATTTGATCGTCCGTGAACCTGAGAGAGAAGAGACTTAGCCAGATATAGACTGAGAAGAAGCCTGCGAACGGCACAAAGCCAAGGATGATGAAAAGCACATAAGCGCGATCTTTCAAGCTCTCCAAATTCAGAACGGCGCGGATCTGCCGTGGCTTGGTGCGATCTCTCAATACCATGTTTGGCACAAGTAGCGTGCCGAGGACGATGAAGGCCATGGCTCGTACCGCCCAAACGAATCCAACCTTGTCAAGGAGCTGACGGAGTACAATGGGATATATGGTGGCACCTGCTGAGGACCCGGCTGTAGCGATTCCGAAGGCCAGCCCGAGCTTCGATTTGAAGTATTGTGGCAGTAGTGCGACCGCTGGCAGAAAGAGTAAACCACCTCCACAGCCTATGGCAATGCCTTGCGTGAGGAAGACTTGCCAGTAAGCATGACAGAAACTGGGGCCGAGCTGCCCTAGGCCAACAAGAAGCGTACCAGCGACTAGTAGTAGTCGAAGATGACCAAGATCGTACACTGGTCCCGCAATTGCACTGACCAGAGTGATCAATAAGGACTGGGTTGAACCTATCCAAGCGATTGCAGATGGAGCAGCATTATCCACTAGTGCTGCTCCGGCATTGCTATAGTATGTCTCGAAGACGGCACTGTCTTCCCCATGTAAGCATGTTTGTTTGGGCCGAAAGACTCTTCCGGCAATCCACGTACAAAGTATTTAAGATTCCCCATGAGTTGCAGTACAAGCAGAAACAGCCCGCGACGTGAGACCAAGCTGCTATTCCTCTATCGAAAGTAGTCTCGTCGACCTGGGTCGGTTCGAACGAAGCTATTTCCTCATCGTGTGTCGTTTTGTCCTCCATATTTTAGCCTGTTTGCGGATGTAACAAAGTAATGATAGCAAACAGATAGAAAGTGAAACTGTACTGTTCGAGCCAATTACCATATCATATACCTCGAATGGCGCTACTCCATGCCTAATTACTAGATCCTTATCGAGTAGATCCAGGCTACGGAGATTTTATATAATCTCATTACTTTAGACACGAGCTATCGGTAGTCATTTGTGAATTGAGGCCAGCGTGGCAGGCTAGGTTGCTAGGATATTCGTGCCATATAATCGTGGGCGGCATATCGCGCTAGCTCTTCAAGCTAACCAACCAACCAACCAACCTGTTCACTCACTGACGCTGTCTCTAAGAGCTCGCAATCCACTACTAATATGATACGGATGGCATAGGAATGCTGACAAGAACACACAAGACACTACACTCGTGATGTCGGGCAGTGCTCCTAAACAGCCACGGCAACAGGCAGGGCTCGCTTGCAATGAATGTCGTGCCCGGAAACTTGTATGCTATGATCTTGATTACTCATGACTACCAGTGCTCACTCAAATACTAGAGATGTGATCGGGTCAAGCCGCAGTGTGGATTGTGCATGCTTTTGGGAGTCCAATGCGCCCCCAATGCTGCCGGACAGCCTCGGGGCCCGAAACGAGGCCATTTGAAAGCCATGCAATGCAGAATTGGTGCGAGACTCGGCCCAGGAAGGTGTACCCAGGACTGACTTGCTTTCTTATAGCCGCACTTGAGAGGGCCGTCAAGGATTGCTTGGCGAGCCCGATGTTGGGTCTGTCCACAGATCTGTCGAACGACCTGCAATATTCCAACGACAGCCCAATGGAGGTTCCAATCGTAGAGCCCCCAGGCTTCTGCTCACTGATCTCAAGTCCCTCCGAGGTTGAAGTTACTACGACTAATGCCATGGCCGATGACATCCAGACGAGAGCATGTCTAGCGCGCTCACCGATCGATCGTAACGCCAACTTCGACGAGGCATGTGTGTTAGAATCACCTCAAATTCTGGATTGCCCGACAAGTAGCCATGTGCACCTGCGAGCTGAAGCTTCTTATCACCCCCAACCGATGGCGAGCGAAGCTTGCTCGGCCATCCCGCAAACCTCAGTCACATCGAGGAAGAATTCGGTCATCACGCCCGAGACTGCAACGCCGAGCCCCGAGAAAGTCAATGAGATTGTGAACGATGGCAGTTTGACTGCATACGCGTTCAATAATGCTCCACATCTTTCCCACGAGACTCAGCTTGAGCTGTACGTCTGACCCGTATTGTGATACGCACAGCCCGACACTGATGAGATACGATAGCACGAGGGTATACTTCGACACCACCCATACTCTACTTCCCATGGTCCACCATGAGAGCCTAGAGGTAAGGAGCAGAGTACGTCAGTCCCGATTCACGAAGTAGAACTCCACCGAGTGAGGACAGCCGGGCTTCATGCCAGACACACCAGTCTGGTCTCAGTCTTTATATGGCCAACCCCGATTGAAACATGTGCTGACCGCCGAATCTCTGACGCTTAGGGCTGGACACCAGCATTCGATGGGCTGACGTGTCTAAAATATGCCATGTGGACGCTGGCAGCATTCGCAAGCAAAGACGCCGCATGTCTGCAAAACCAGTTATATACGTATACACGAGCTCTGCTGTCGACTTGCGAGATCGCCATTCTTGTCAAAGAGGACATGGTAATTGAACATGCTCAAGCCTGGATTCTGGTATCCTTGTATGAGCTTAACTGCATAAGCTTCGAACGAGGCTCTCTCAGCGTGGGCAGATCTTGCAGGATTGTCCACCTGATGGGCTTGAACAGAATTGACCACGACATATCTACGGCGTCCCCGAGTCGTGTCGATAGCGCTACTTCGAATTTGGAGACAGAAGTACGCAGGCGAACCTTCTGGTCTGCATACCTGTTGGAACGATTCGTTAGCTTCGCCACGCCATCGCTGGGGATTGCGACTACAGATCATGTGGTGAGAAAGAATACCTCGAGCTGGGCCTTTGCCAACTGCTACAGGATGACTGATCAAAGTGGGCAGGTGCTGACCCGGCTACCAATGGCTGAAGCATCGTTTCAAGAAGGTCAGACATACACGGAGCGATTCTTATACGAGGCACTCGCAGCGCATAGCGAAGAGACATCGTCTTCTTTCGCGAAGTTGATTGTGCTATCCACAATGATCGAGCACAGCCTATTACTGCAGCGTCAAGCAAGTCCAGGTTGCCTCAGACACGGCTTCATACATCAAGATGTGTGGGAAGTGGTCCGTCAGTCCATTCAAAGCCTCCTGTATCAGCAGGTTTCAAAGCTGCTAAGCGCAATCAATCTGGACTCAGAGGTGGAAGAACCAATCTTCTTATTCGAAGACATCACTGCTTTGGTGGTGACCTTGCGCTTGTGTGTTCGACCCATGGACGCAAGACCCAGAGCCGTTGCAATAAGTCGGTACGAACGCAAAGCTTTGTCAAGTCTCGCCAAAGCAATGTTACAACTAGAGAAACAACCACCTCAGGTATGTCATAAGTCCTGCCACTCAGCGATGAAAGGTCAAGCAGCAAAATCTTCATGGGGGAGCTGACGACCGCCCAGATCAAACAGTATCCACTGATGCCAGTACCATTGTTTCTATTCTTGATGTTATCTGTGACGAGACGGAACATGGATCCGATGTATGAGATTCTCGGAGCTCGTGCGAAAGCTTTGTTGCAAAGTCTCGCCGACACCAGCCTGATCGCCTCACGTCTTCTGAGTCAAAGCGAGCTATGGGAGGGGGATGAGATATGTTGGTAAGGGTTCCGAGCGCTGTATCTTGCACATTATCCGATACACACAGGGTTGAGAGCCGTCAGTGATGAGATTTGTCGCAAAGGCACATTGATCCGTACAATGTTCAGAACTAATTGGAAATAATATATCTGGATGCCTTCCTAGATGTCTTCCTCAAAGCAGATTTAATGATCCGTAGATTTGCTGCTTGCATCGGCTAGGAAGCTATTCTGTTCCCTATCAACTATAACGATGTTATTGTTATGATTGTGATCTATGACGAATCACGGTTGTATAGTTGTGATTGTGATGGGGCCTAGCGGCCGTGATTGATCAAGCATCAATAGCTATGCTTCAATTACGAACACACCAGCTGCACTACGCGTTCGTGTGATCAGGCTCGGGAATGAAGACCCCAAGCCAAGATCACGTCCACATGTTATCTCTTCCCTTACCAGGCTTGCACAGTTCCGTCTCTCTTCACAATCTTGCCTACGTCTACATCCCTTCTGCCCTCCACTACATCTTTCACAAATGCGCCCCCAATGCTGGCATCTACAGCGCCCATCTATGCATCGAGTCAGCATCGTCCAAGCCGGTAGAAAGATCACACCACCGAAGGGACGCCTACCTCCCTCATTTCGTCCTCCGTCCAGTCCGCAAACCGCGTGGCCAAGAATCCGGGACTGACACCCCAGACCTTTACCCCGTCGTGCTTTAGTACTCGTGCCCAGTCCCTCATCAGCATATTCAATCCCGCTTTACTGGCACGATATGCCAGTCCCGCCGGCGTTCTCACAGATGCCTTAGGCCAGCCCTCAGGAGGAGAATCGTACAACCCCGAAGGCCCAAAGGCGCCAGACCGTGTGGTTTCTGCTAATGAAGATACCCCGGAGCACATGAAAATCAATTTCGGGGTCCGAGAATTTAACAACAAAGGCATTAAGGCGTGGGTAAGGATATGAGTTCCCGTGACATTTGTGTCATAAGTTCGGTTGAACCCTTCGCGGATCGAGAGCGTCGAATCATCGATCTTCCGGTCGAGCCCGACTCCTGCATTATTGATAAGGACATCGAGATACGATGGCAGTTGCCGAGAAAGTCCTTGAATCGAATCATCGGAGTTGAGATCGAGTTGGACAGATGTGAGATTGCTATCTAATGAGCCAGGTGGCGTCTCTTCTCTGATTTTGGCAACAGCGTTACATCCATCTTGAGGGAGGATACTCGTGAGGAAGATGTGGTAAGTCGTTTCCGACTTGTAAAGCTCTTTTGCGATCTCGTATCCGATCCCTCTGTCCGCACCAGTGATAAGAATTGTGGTTTCTTGGTGTGTCATATCGAATCCCTTCGAGAGGGAATAAGAGTTTTGTGATTGCTAGGAGCCTGAAAGAAACCAATATGGCACGTCATCCAGTCTGAACAGCTGCAAGTATTACTTGACAAGTCGTTGATGTTGTAGTGCTCGGTGGTCTTGGGTGGAAGTACTTGGCTGTGTTGATCAAAGATCGCTTAATTGGAAAGAGGGCTATCCGATCAACTATGGCGTATACAAGTCTACAAGAGACACACGGTCTCAGCAGCCTGAGAGGGAGTGATCAGTGACAGTGAACGCCAAGTGCTGCACAGCCATCAACACGCTGCAGGATGCCAGGCTCTCATCGATCATACGGTCTGGCAAGCGTACACGGCTGCACAACAAGCCATCATTAGTTCTACCACAACTTGTGCCGCAAACGCTCCGTCTGTACTGGTTCTACTTATCTGAATCTTGGGTCGTCAATCCCGAAATGGGTAGTTCTGCCCACTTTCGACATATATCGTTCCTTCAGAGGGATCGTTATCTGCAACATTCTCAATTAGGCATATGGATGTCCTTGCGCAAACACTCCAAGCATGTGCTACGTGCCTAGAAACCAGTAGACGAAAAGCTTATTATATGCCCATGGTTGATATTCTGCGCTTATCTACAACTCCGGACGAGGGTCCAGATCATACATGTCGAATAGTGATTATTCACTTTGAATATATATTCATATTTAGCTGAATATGATTTTGAATATGGATCGACTGAATAGTGGGTATATTCAAGATAGAGACTTTAGTATGGAGTATAGGTGAAAAGCAATAGAGTAGAGGTACACTTATATATACCTACTCGGACTCACAACTGCTACACCCGCCCGCCCGCCGTAGCCCTTTTGTATATAATTTGTATAGCGCACGTATGCAGCCGCTGGGCACTTGCCCGTAACACACTTTCATATCAGGCAGCCATTATGTGTGTTGCTTAGCGTTGGATTTGTCGGAATGACCTGGGCTTTATTGAGTGCGCATGATAGTAAGAAGAAATGCGTCAAACTTCGCATCCGCTTTAGAATACAGTGACCGCTACGCTCGGGACTAGCTAGCTGGCTATGTAACGTCTAATACGGTCTGTGTAGTCAGTACCTAGCACTGCATGGATATATCCCCAGTCTTTGAAAGGCTGGTGTTGCTATATATGGTAATCCATAGGGACGTTCGATCTCAAGCAACACAATGAAGGAGTTGGCAACCGGGGAGAAATGGTTATCCTATGCCGTTATGCACAGACCCCTGAAACACGATGCTTCCTATACCAGTTCTAGTTCTAACCCAGGAAGGGAACTCCCTAGAGGTTGTAGAAACTTTAAAATATAAAGATCAACCGCGACACTCGAGCACTAGTCTTAGCCATAGAATCCATTTGTTTGCCTCTATTGCCATCGCCTAGGTAGCACACCTAACATGACTCCGATTGATCACTGATGTAGCATGGTGCATGAGGTAGCGTCCCAGTCGCTCGTGCCATCGCCAAGATGCCCTCAACCACCGGGACGACATCCGCCGTCTTGATAGCCATACGGTGCCCGCCATCCCACTCGAGCAGAGCACATGAGTGGGGGTTGAAATGTTGAGCTAGAAATTTGCGATGCAATGGCAGGCCAGGATCTCGTAAGCCGTGCACGTGGATTGTGGGCGTATTTATCATAGGTGCCGCGAGCCGCGGAGAAAAGAGGGCCTCGCGTGTCAAGGTGGAGAGCTGGCAGGCATCCACGAGTCCGGGAGGTGTCTCTTGGCCAGCCTGAAGCCATACCAAAGGACCACGTCCCGCAACAAGAACGGCGAAGCGAAATTCCGATCCCGATATCGTAGTTGACGAAGTTTGTCGCCGTATCTGCTGCAAGTAGAGAAGGCTGGCAGCTACCTTGGCACCTTGGCTGAATCCAAGGAGCCCAGCCCATGGTCCAGTGGCACCTCGCATGTCGTCCGCGTTCATGGCGGCAGAGATGGCCTTTTCAATATGGACTGTTATGTCTTCTGCGCTCCGCCATGGATCTTCTGGCCAAGTGCGCAGCCATGCCTTGAAAGGTCCGTGCTTGGCGTAGACAGATATTACATCTGAGCCCGGTCGAGTTGAAAAAGGCCCTTCCGCGAAGACGAGGCGAAAGTGAGGGCGCAAATGACGTCTCAGGACGCGGCATTGCATGCTGAAGATCGTTGCATTCGTCCCGCCGCCGTGGAGACAAAGTATGCGTGGCAAATGCAGTCTCGCGCTTTCTGTGTCGTGCGGATCCAACGACATGTTTGTCACGGCCAGCGCCTGTGGTATTCAATTCCAACGCTGCGAGTGCTCTGTGGGAGATGCAGCAGATTTGTATCGTGGCGGAAATATGGGAGACATCGCAGACGGATACGGCGAGGTCGGCGTTTAAGAAGACAAACTTGAACTCTTCGCGCTAGACAGCCCTGCGGATCTCCCACAACAGCAAGATCCAGCATAGAAACGATGATCTTGCACATTGTCGACACACATCGGGTCGATGTCTTCGCCTTGGTGTGGATCTGGATCTGGATCAACCGCGTACATCGACCTTGGATCCGAGGAGATCGGTTTTCCCGTGATATATCCGTCTCCAACCAACGGGCGTTTGGCTTTTGTAGACTTAGTTTTACACCAATCGCCTTTCACATCTCCTCTCTATGGCCGATCGATGCTTTGATCGTAGGATCTCAGCGCTATCGTCTCCGTGCCGGATCCGCTGTCACGGTCGGGACGCGATAAGTATCGACTCGGAGAAACTCCTTCGACATATAGTAGTGTTCCGTCGGACTTTCTGTATACTTTCGAGATCTGTGTACCTAGCTGTCTCGTATCGGGACAAGCTTCGCTGATTGGGTCGCTTCTTATCGTTCGTCGGTCGTGCGAACGTGGCCAGGCCCAGATAGCGTTGTACAGACTCCCACTCACTCTGGGTCAAGATCCGGATGAATGCTGGCTGTTGCACTCCGGAGAAATCATGTCGAGACTTTCGTAACTGTCCGTGGCTATCGACCTCTGTTCTGGGAGCCGAAATGTTGGCCTGTGAGATACAAGGCATTGTCAAGGGCTGCATAGCTACTACAAGGAGATGCTGTAGGGAAGTACATCCGTACGGATATCAGTAAAACTGCAATAGCTCAGATACGGACCATGTGAGAACATTTCCGAACGTAGAAGTGACATAAGTTGCTTTTGCACCGGCGGCATCCTGAAAGGGAGGACATTATGCTGAAGCTGGCGAACAGAGCTAGTGTGGAGAGTCGACTGCGGTGCCTGCTAAGGCTGCAAATGACAAGGCTACAGCTAGACGGAGATAACTGGTTACAAGTCCTCGTCGCTACGAGCATAGGCAAGAGCTCACATTAACTCTATACTGAGGCCACAGGTGCTAATCGTAGAGCGGCCTTGATCGGTGGTAAGGTATAATTTTGCAGCCAGTGTGCTTCTTGCAATATGGACTGCATCGATTTGAGAGAAGCAAATGCCAAGTGCGAGCACTAGAGAGATTGAGGAACAGCCTTGACTAGCTCAATGACCGGCAATGTGTTGAGCTCGCAATGTAGCGCCTATTCACTTCAAGAAGCCACGCTCCTTCCACGTGCGAATGTACCTCTTTACCAAACCGTCCTCCACAGGACGAGCGTCACGCATCGCCTCCGAGTGCTCACAGCTTTTTATCGTGCTCAGAACTAGTGGACCGGTCGACATTCGCAAGAAATGCTTCTGCCAGAACTCTGGGATTTGCTTGGCCGGATTTTCTGATAGTGGTGCATCGCATGCACGGATTGTTTCTATCCATTGCTCGTAGGGTACAATGCCCTCTGGCGGCACACCGAGCTCTTGGGCCAGAAGTCCAATCATATCCGACCATGGCTGCCGCACGGGGTTTTCAATGTGATATACCGGCCATGGAGATGCGGAAGCCAACAAGATATCAAGTAATGCGGATGCGACGTCGTCAACTGGAAACCACGAGAGCGTACCTCGCAGATCTGGAATGCTCTTCAAGAACTGTGCGGACTTGATTAAGAAGGGGAAGTGTTCAAAAGGGTTCCAGTGGCCATTACTTCGCGACCCGGTAATCTGAGCGAGGCGCACCTCATAGCGCGGAATCGTTCGGGGACAGTACGTAATGTCATCTCGATCATACGCTCGCATACTATCTTGGCGTCTGCATAGCCTACTGGAAGAGCTGTACATGCCGTCGTGGACGTCTCGGGCACCAAAGACCTGCCGGTCCATAGAGGATAATATCCCACCGTGCCGATGGACGAGATGAACTGAAACCCGAACTGGAAGTTGCGAGGACGCGCACCAGCGCACTTGCATGCAAGATCGATCAGGCTGCGCATAGTTCGAAATTGGGGCTCGTAGGCTTTGGTCGTGCGAGTGAGACTCATGGGCCACGCGCTATGGATGATATGCGTGAGAGAAGGTACAAGCGTCTCATATAGTTCATGCGATAGGCCTAGCATGGGTTTGGTCGTGTCCGCTGAGAGAGTTTCGAATTTGGAAAGGACGCCAGCTTCAAGTTTGATGCCGCGCATGCTAAACGCCTCCCACTGCCTTGTCTCTGCATCGACAGACCCTAAGCGATTCAGACAGGTGACCTTGCGCACATGCGGCATTCGAGCAGCGGCAGCAGCAAGATGGGATCCTAAACTGCCTGTAGCACCAGTTACGAGGATATGGAGGCGTCCTGAGATTGGAACATCACTCTGGGGCCCAAGCGAGACGGGGAGGGGAGATACCTCAGTGGAACCCGGCGGGGCAAAGTCGCTCGTGTAATAGCGAAGGAAATCATCAATGACTTTCTGCCGATCTTCAAGGCTCGTCAGCTCTGTATAGCTCAGGGTAGTGGAGTAGCGAGACTCTGAAGAGACGGCGCCATACCTAATATCGGAGGCGAATCCAAACATGATACGCTGAACCTGTGCCATGCGAAGTTTGCCGTCCGTGTACTCGACGTGGCCGAATCCGGCGTCACGTAGGACCTGCTCCCAATGTAGTGCCTAGACTTGGGCATGAGTGCGACCATCTTCAAATAGCCACCAGCCTTCGAGCAGGCCAAATACAAAGTCCACCCATGGCAACTGCTCAGTCTCCTCCAGCAGGATAAGCATGCCATCTGGACAGAGCATGCCATGGATGTTGTGGACCGAGACGGGCAAAGATCTCGTGGCATGCACGCAAGCATTGGCCAGGACAATATGCTGAGTGTGCACAAGACTCTTCTCCGGTGCAGACTCGATGTCAAGGACCTGAAATTTCATGAAAGGATATTGCTTAAACCGCCTGCGTGCAGCTGCTACAAGAGACGAGGAAAGGTCGGTGAAAGTGTAAGTCACGGGCATTGAGAGCGCTGCCAGCATGGGAACAATGGCTGCAGTGGTGCCGCCAGTGCCTGCGCCCAGCTCGAGGATATTGATATGTCGATGAGTGGCCGGCAAGCTACGCAGTAGCAGTTGAACAAAAAGGGTAGCTTGCTTGATCCAAGTGTAGTTGATTGGCGCAACAGCATAGACATCAGACAAAATCTTCCGCCCTTCGGCTGTGCCGAAGAGGAGATGGAGGCCGTCCGCCTCACCTGTCAGGCACTCCGCCAATTTGCATCCGGTGAGAGCAACAAGCTGGAACTCGGGAGCATGGTCGGGCTCGTCCTGTAGTGCTGATTGCAGCAGCTCCGAAGCCGACCGATCGGGACAGCGGATGGAGGTTCTGATGAGAGAGTCGCCAATAATTTCGACAAGGCCCGTTTCCTGTGGCCCAACAATCTTGTACAGCTCTTTCATGAATCTGTCATGCTTTGGCAAGTGCTGTGTCGTCGCCAATCGTTGACCAGGAGAGGCTCCTTTGATAGAGCAGCCCAGTTTCTCGAAGGCCTCGACAATGTACGCTGCACACAGCATTGTTGACCTAGGCCGGACTTGGTTATAGTAGTTTCCGAGCTTGTGTTCCATGACAAACTCGTCGGTCACTGCAGTGACTGCTCGAACAACGTTTAGAACCGTTGAAGGGGGGAACAAGCTGTCGTAACTAGTGTCACTATCTGCATCTCCGGGCGCAGAGTTGCCGTTCGCTCCATCGACAAGTTTCGCACCATCATCAGAACTGGCCCCGTTGCACATGGCAGTCCTGCTCTCCTTTGGCGATAGCGAACTCGTGCCACCTGGGACGGCTCTATCTTCGTCGGCACCCATGGCAGTAGTAATGCACTCTAGCAGACTCCGGACATCAGTCAGCCTCATCAACTGATCGGTCGTGAGCGTGCACTTGAAAGCAGCGTCGACCTCGCGAACTAGTTCCATAGCCATGAGCGAATCAATGCCCATATCGACCAGGTTGGATTCGTCGGTAACTCAGCTGGATCTCCGACCGCTGTGCCTGTGCCATGAGCCTCCACCAGAGTGATTTCATGCGGTGTCATATCCGCTCGCTTTAGAACCCCTTGGAAGAGGTCGACAAGCGATGTCGAGTTTGGCACGGTGATAGGTGAATAGTTTTGGTTTTGAAGGACAGACGTAGCCGCAACGACGCCGATTATCTGATCACCGTCCGCGAGGGCGGTGGAGAGTCGCTTCATAAATACCAAACCGGAGCCCTCTCCTCGGCAGTAGCCGTCAGCTTTCGCGTCAAATGGTTTGCATTGCCCAGTTGGACTTAAGAATGAAGCCCCTGCGAGATTAAAGTATCACTCAGGACTGGTAAGAATGTTGACGCCACCAGCTAGCGCGCTGTTGATCTCACCACTCAAGATAGCCCGACACGCAAGATGTATAGCTACACTAGAGGAGGAGCACGCTGTATCTAGGGTCATGCTTGGGCCAGTCCAGCCAAAGTAGTGGCTTATCTTGCCCGCGAGCATACTCTTGAGATTTCCCGTTGCAGAGTAGGCATTGGCCGGGTAACATCGAATGTTGTGTTCGTAGTCGGTATTCGCGTGACCGATGTACACGCCAGTATGCCTGTCTACGTCCCGCGCGCGAAAATAGCCAGATTGCTGCAAAGCCTGGTACGCAAGCTGTAGAGCAATTCGGTGCTGTGGATCCGTTGATGCCATTTCACGTGGACTCTTCTTGAAGAATTTGTGGTCGAATACATCCGGCGTAGTAAGGAAGTTCCCATACCATTTAGTCGTTGGATCAGGCTTACGCGCTAGGGAATTCATGGTGAAACGCTCTCGTGGTATTTCCCGATGCTGAGACTGGCCGCTCAATAGGATCTGCCAGAACGAGTCGACGTCTTCGGCGTTCGGCAGATTGCAGGCCATGCCGATGATGGCAATGCGATCTTCTGGCTCGCATTGCATAGCCGCGATGGAGCTGGCAAGATCATCGCCTCTTACGTGAATGAGACGTGTGCCGAGCTTGCGAGCGATCGTGGGCGGCAGGCAACGTTCAGTGCCGAAAGATATGACCTTGGCACGATGGAGGTGAAGTTGACGCGTGTAGAGTGTATCCATGGTCTGATACCAATTGGCCTGGTCCGTCAATATGGCACGCAGAGCAGTCTCTTGGGACTTTGTCGCACGAAGGTATCGCTCTCCGGTCTCGTTCCGCATGGCTTGCAGCGTGCGCGTAGCATTGTCAACACGAAAATCCGAGTGGCTGCTGATGAATCGATTCAAGTCTTCAGCAGCCGCACGATGAGGCGGCCAGTGAAAGCGGCCTTTCAGAGCAATGCCGGACATGCTCATTCCACTTCTCCGGAGCAATTCCTGTATCCGCGTCACGTCGATCTGTGCGCAAGTGACTGTCGCCCTCTTCTCATCCATGCGTACTGAGACGTATGCATCCGCAAAGCCTCGCAAGACGAGGTTCAGCTCTTCTCCATCGTCGCCGGTCCAGGTAACAGAGAACGAGGCTGACTTGGTGGCCGGATCTCGTGAAGCGTCCTCTGCATCCACCAGAGCCCCGGAAAGCATGGCTAATCGCACACTCACAGCCCCATGATGGGCCAAGTCTGCAAAGCTCGCAGAGCAAGCCACAGCGAGCGCACTCAGCTCACCAACACAGAGACCCAACCACTCGGCGTCCGCAGTGAAGCAAGTGGGGATGTTGTGAGAGCGAGTTCCCCACGTTGGCTCGACCGTCTTCACGAGTGCTACGTAGTCCGCTAAGTGGGAGACGACAACCAGCGGCGACAGCAGTGCGTTCGGCAGTGGAAAGAGATGGTATGGAACATCCCCTGCATGCAGCAGTGTCTCAAGCAACACGTCGAGCTGTCTATGCATATCTGCTAGGTGCGGCTTGGAGGCGAAGGCCACGAACGCAGCCAATGCCGCGGGGAGTGCTTTCAAGACATCGAGTAGCCAGCTGCAGGAGACTTCCGCGTGGAGCTTCGCGCGCAGCCTAGCAAAAGAGGTGGTATCGAAGTCGAGGCTCTGCGAGCCGAAGACGAAAAGCTTTGAAGCAGCCATTGTGCAAGCAATGTCTTCACTCGAGGAACATTGGCAGTGCTTGACTAGCCAGGTGATACAGTAAGAGGCATTTCAAGCTTGCGAGCATCTTGAGCAGAGGCATAGACAAGCATGCCGCCAAGCCATGACTCGCGCAGTCATATTCATCAGCTGTGCGTTGCTTCAGTTACTCCGAAGATCACGAGTCATTATTGAAGTTCCGCAGTGCTTGTCCCTTGTCCGGTATCGTACAGCGGCATAGCAATGGGGGCCCAGCCGCCGCTCGTTCTTGGAACTGGCCAACTCGGCTATCATCGCAACGTCGCAAGTCGATGTCGTCGCAGCGGAAGTCGTCGTGATAAGGTAGTGCTTGGCAAGCACGGGGGTTTCAAGAATTTTCTTTTTTCCTCTACAGAAATCGGGCTACTAGGAAGTGTTGTAGACCACGGTCGCGTTCCAAGGCTAGTAGCTTGCTAGGATTTCGAATCTATCGAGGTCGAGGCTCCGTGAATCCAAGACGAATGGAGAGTAATTAGAAGTATTAACTATAAAATAATTACGTTTTAATAAATTCCGAGATCTTCGAAAAAATTCTAGATTTTTAACTTTTGAGATTTGTAAAGACTATTTTTTTAATTTCTAAAGCTAGACTAATATGTAATTAATATCTTATAACTAACTACTAGTTTTAGTTTCTAATTAAAAAGTAAGTTTTTAATAATACTAGTATTAATTATTTTAGATTTAATATTCTACTAATATTTATTAATATTAGATAAGTACTTTCTTAGAATCTAGTTAGTTCTAGTTACTATTTAACTACTTTTTAACTAATATCTAAATAGATAGATTTTAAAGCTAATATTTTATTTTTATATAATAATTAAATTAAAATACTATAGTACTTTTTATAGATTTTTATACTAGGACTTAGCTATTCTATTAACTACTATAAGCTATACTAACCTAGAGCTAGCCTACTACCTATCTAGATATTAAATAATTTTATTAATAGTTCTTTAATATTTAATTAGAAAGCGAATCTTTAGGATACGTAGCGAAAGCCCGGCTACGAAGCTAGAAACGCGGAGTAAGTTAAAGTCTCTATAAACTTTAATAGGATACTACTTCTATAAATTTTCTTAGCTAATTATTTTAGTCTTAGTAGACAATTGTAAAAAATCGTCGCGTAGTGTCTAGACTAGTAGTAAGCTACAAATTATTCTAGTGGCTCGGTTCTAATAGTGGCTTAGAAATTTCTATAGTCCCAACCTATACAGCCGTATACTACTCCTTAAAGTCGACTTGGCATTAATCTTGTCGCGTATGCCTGTATAGTCTCCCGTACCATCGCGCTAGAGTCATAGTGCCATATCTTAAAAGAACGATCCTTGATCTCTTCGAAGCACAATTGGGCCTTTGTATGCCTCTCTGTGTCCCCCCAGTCAGCGGAATGGTATAGGCTCACCACCCTGCGGCTGCTATTCACCAACCACTGAGTTCTTGTGTACCTCATTGAATTGTAAACCTGCCATGCCGTGGTCAGCGCTCTTGGGGCTCTCGCGGCTCCGGCTGAGATGCTACCGACAGCTGCCTGGACCAACACGCTTAGGCACAAAGCATCTTCAACTCCCATGACCGACCCGACCCCGTGATGAGGACTGGAGGCGTGCGCTGCATCGCCAGCTATGCAGACGAGCCCGCGGTCGTAGCGTGGTGACGGGTAATCGAACATATCGAAGAGCCCCCATTTCTCTATGGTGGTCGGGAAAAGGCGAACAAGAGCTTGCACGCATGGATGCCAGCCCAAAAAGTTCGCAGCAAGCTCATCTCGGCCACTGCCGACAACCATTCTTCCCTCGTCCAGCCATTTTTCCTGCGACGTGAAGATAGTGACATTGATCATAGAGTCACGCGCGATCGGATATGTGATGATGTTTGCTCCAGGTCCCACATGGCTGTGCGTGTTCTTTGCCTTGAACTCTCCAAGGGCTTTTACTGCATCATCCATGGGGATCAAGGCACGCCACGCCACCTTTGCCGAAAACCGTGGACGTGAGGCAGGATGTTGAGTTCCGAGCATGGCTGCCCTGACTGTTGAATTGATGCCGTCACAGCCGATGGCTTCAATACAATAACGCCGATATTAGCGCACAGATTCAGAAATGTCCGGCTTGACCTCAAGAAGCATACCTGCGTCTGCCTCTGCCACTGACCCATCCTCAAACGACATGACCACCTTATCCTCTCCAGTCGATTGCTTGATCGCGACAAGATTCTTCCCGAATTGGACTACATCTTGCGGGAGTTTCTTCAAGAGCTCTTCCAAAAAATGGTCTCTGCGGCAACCTTCGAAACCATTGTTTCCAGCGTCGAGCTCGTACAGAAGATGTTGGTGGTATGGGTCAGAGTTCTCATACTGGTTGAAGCCATCTACCCAGCGCAGGTAAACTTTTGAATCGTTCTTCGTGCTCGAGCTGGTCACCGATCCACTCTCCCTCAAAGTCTGTGCAATGACTGGATTCAGGCGCTCCATGCATTCAATGGCGCATCGCGTGAAAGCGATGCCCGCACCAGTATTTCGGAAGGTCGATGCTCTTTCGTAAAGCTGTACTCGAATGCCCTTTTGTCGAACCAGACCGGCGGCTAGAATAAGACCAATGGTGCCCCCTCCAATGATTGCAATCGTAAGAGGTTTGCATTCCATACTGTGACTTGCTGTGTGGGCACTCAGTCGAGCCAACGTCGGTGAGTGGTCGTTGCGCAATGGAGTGCAGATATTCTCCAAGCGAGGGCACTTGCTAGCCTCACCATCCCCTGCGTGATCATCGCCGGGTAGGTGAGCTGCTGCGGATTCATCTCTATTGTAGCCGCGGCTTCCAGCTGTGACCACTAAACTTCGTTTGAGCACCATATCAACAAGGACCATACAAGCCGATTAACAGCAGATTTTTGGGATTGACCGAGCAATTGACTAGGGCATAATCCTCGGGATACTCGGGCGTTGGCGAAGGGCGACAGATGCTCGGAGTATTCTAATTCTAGATCTCGGACTTTTGGCACGACACACAAAAGTTACTTTTCTGTATTGTAACTCCGACAGACCTGCAGCTATGTACATTGGAGTTATTGATTTTACAATGGACTATGAGACACGGAAAAGACCGGACTATCTCACATTGACGACCTACCTGCTGCAGCCGAGAGCTTCAATACACCGAATGTCCTGTCAAGGCCCAGCTGCGAAGGATACTGCTTGGGCTATATACAGCCGTGCCCCTACTGTTATCCGCGGCCCTCTTTCAGCTCCGCCTTCAGTCAATCCTCTACGGCACACAAGCAGAATGAAGAGAGTTCCAGAAGACTAGCTGTAGAAAGGATTGATCAGCTGTGGGACTTGGTGAAAGAGTAGATGCTCCTAATGACTTCTTCGAGACAAATATCCTGGGACGCGTTCGACTGTGGATCCTTTCTTTCGCGGCCATTGACATTTTGTCGCGTCTCCCACAGGCGTGAATTCGTTTCGCATGTGGCCAGTATGACGCCGAGACAATGCAGAGATAACGGATGCAGTCAAGCAGAGCGTTCATCGATCCTGTTGCTTTCGCAGATATCGGCAAAATGATCATAATAGAGCCAGTGTGTCAGTAGTTTCACGCTTACGAATGGAATGGAATGTACATCCCAGCTTTCACGTGATGATATATGATCATCTCGGGCTTGGCAGAAACATTAATCGCTCGCTGGTGAAGGCGTCCGCGCGCGGGAGTTCTATCAGCGCCGGCATCGGTCGCAAACAAACATCGAGTCGCGGAATTGCGCGCAATGTCCTGGCACAGCGGCACCAGTTTCGACCCACCGGCCCCTGGCCTGGCATCGTCGCAGCCCCCCCCCTCGCCCGCCAGTCCCGCCGTCGACGACGACGACGACGACGGCGCCGCCCGCAAGAGAAAGCGCATTTCCGTGGCGACTGAGAATGGCGACGTTGACCCCCTGCAATCGCCCGCCGGAAGAGGGGTCGGCGGCGGTGGCGGTAGCGCTGGCGGAGCGCCGGGCAGCGCTGGCGGATTCGCGGGCAGCCCGACGAGCAACGGCAGCAAGCAGCGACACCAGCCTGGCGTGAAGCGCGCCTGCAACGACTGTCGCCAGCAAAAGGTCGGTCACAGTCACATGCAATCCCACCCACACCCGCTAGTTCTATACCACTCCTCACGCCGCGCCCATCGATCAATCACACACCACTCTCCCACCAATGACTCGTCGCTTGCACGTGCTGACTGACATGCTCGTATACAGCTCCGGTGCAACGTCGTCGCAGGTCCGGGAGACCACTATGTCCCGTGCGATCGATGCAAGAAACACAATCTGAAATGCAGTATCGACGATGGCTTCAAGCGCTTGGGAAAGAGGGCCGCCCACGAGGAGATGGTCAAGGAGCTGGAGAAGGCCAAGGCCAAGCTCGCGCGGTATGAGGCATTGGGCATGTATCTGCCCGAGGAGACGCCGCAGTCAGGCTACACCGGCAGCTATCAGGCTTCGCCAGACGGTGGGGCTCCCGTCGCGGCAATGGGTGGAAACAGTGCTTTTGTAGGCGCCAATGAGGCTGCCGCATCGCGAAGCTTGCTCGACCTCAGCCAAGGCTATCGCGAACTAGCACCAACTAGCTACCCATCGATCACGCCTGGAACGTCGCAGAGCACGATTGGAAGTGTGACCTTGGCCGAGACGCAGATTCTCGACCTCTACCAGCTCTATTTCACCCACTACCACGACTTCTTGCCTGTGCTGGATCCGAAAGCGACATACGAAGACTACTACGCTCACCATCCGCTTCTACATTGGACCATTGTTGCCATTGCTGCACGGCGATACGAAGCGAAGCCTGGCTTGTTCATCGAGCTACAGCGGCCGTTGGAAGAAATACTGTGGACGACACTTTCGCAAGTCCCCCAAACCTATCAAGTCTGCAAAGCATTGGCGCTGCTTTGCGCATGGCCACTGCCCAGTGCATCGACCTCGCAGGAACCGACCATGATGATGTGCGGCATCATGTTTCAGCTCGCTATGCAATACGGCTTACATCGCCCCTCTCACGCCCAGGACTTCAGCAGATTCCGCATGGAGCTACGCGAAGAAGACATTGCCGATCGTCTGAACACTTGGGCCACTGTCAACATTGTTGCCCAATATGTCAGCACCGGCATGGGTCAGCCACCACTGTCCAGATGGGCATGGTTCACATACGGCCTGCATCTCGACCGCATGAAGCCAGAACTCCAGACACGATGCCAGATTGAAAAATTCTGCGACACTGTCACCCGAACCCTCTTCACCATGCAGCGCGACCACATTGTCGAGGTGGATCAAGCGCAGCGAGGTCTCCAGATCGACATGTACGCGCGCGAACTTGGCGAGCTGGAAGTGACAGTCCTGTCGACCAGCAACTCATGTAGGTTCCCATCCACCATATCGTTCAAATGGCGCTGACACATATCGCAGCCATTGAGATCCTCTTCCTCAAAGCAGCAGCACTACACCTTCGTCTCACCGCCTTCTTCGACAAGCCCGGTCAGCCCAATTGGCTCGCGGACCTGCGAAACGTCTACATCGCAGCCTCCGCGTTGCTGGAGCACGTCAGCGAAATGAAGCCAGAGCAGTTCGCTTACGTTCCTCGCTACATCGAACAAATGATGCTCGCCGCATCCGTCACCCTCCTCAAGATCCTCAACTCCTTCTACGCCAAGCATGTCGACACTGTCCATGGTCGCACCCTCTTCAGCCGCGCCGTGGCCGCCCTCCGCAAGCTCAGCGTCCGCTCCAACGACTTACCACAACGTCTCGCAGAAGTGATGGCGCAACTTTGGCTCTCAAGCGGTGCTGGCGAGCAGGAACTCTTCACGGCGGAAGCACGCAACGATTCGGGAGAAGAGCTGCAATTGAAGGTCCGCTGCCGCTCATCGCTCTCGGTCCTATATGATGCGATCTGGCGATGGCGCGAGAAAGCCGGCAAAGCAGGAGGAGACAACTTGATTCACGACATCCAAAACCCGACTAAGCTGCCCGACACGAACCGTAGCACGCCAGTCCCACCGAATGGTCTGCCCGACACAGCACTGCAGCAGCCAAGCACCGCCATGAATATCGCACAGCACAACGACCTTGACGCCATGAACTGGGATGCGACTTTCGGCGGCAACGCCGTCTTCGATCCCCTGAGCTGGGCACTGGATGGTAATATCGCCGGCCTTGGCCAGCATAGTCTCTTTGGCGCCAATGACCCCTTGTCGATGCCGTATCAGGTCTAGGGGCCCGATATGTATAGTTGTGAGACGTTGAATATGCTATACGGAGGCCATTGTCCAAGGCCTCTCCGGCTCCCCGATTGATTTCCATGTTAGAAAGCGAGGCGTTTTGTATAGAGTGGGAAGGGAAGCAGGAATCGTTGCACATTTTGTAGAGAATGCGTATGAAGCTCTGTCTGATACTCAAATTCGACTCTCGGGGTCTCGATGCTGTGGTGTTGTGTGAGTATTGCTTTGTGTTTTGCCAAAAAAATCCCCCGGGCTTTTTCTCTCGAGCCTTCAGCCCTCGGTACTAATATATGCCTTGGTAAGTCTGTGCAAAATTCTTCGGCGGAGTTTTAATGCCTCATGCGAGCAGCCAGATAGAATTTGCAGTCCTTGGAATCTCTTACTGTGCTAGTCGAGATGTTCGGCATCGGCTGGGCGGAATCGACGACAATTCGAGGCTTTGATGCAGGGCTGTGAGTTCCTAGGGCTGCTTTGCTCTCGAATCTGGAGATGCATTTTGTGCATACGAAGAACTTTTGTTGTCTGCTTCCCAGACGACGTCTGAGATGGGTATTTTTCGTTGCGGAAGTGTTGCTGGTTTTCATGGTCGATCCGGAAAGGTGCAGCCATATCGAAACGGCAGGAATGTAGCTTGCAAGTGGTGTTGCACGTGGGCTCGAATGTACAAAGAACGTCTCCTGCAGTATCTCGGCGAAGGCTCCAACGAACCTGGGACGATGCAACTTGAGCCGGATAATGCACTCACTATCGCTCCTGTGCTATGCAATGAACGTGGTGTGAAGCTGCTGTGCCGTAGGAAACACGATCGAACGCATACACGGCCTTTCGTCTGTGCAGATGCTGAGATGTTGATCGACTTGAGAATGGGGAGAGGATAGCTGAGTAGATGTTCTTTGATGGTGGCAGTGGCAGCATAGCGGGTGCTGAGGTCAAGGTCGGTGCCGAGACTTTGTGTCTGCCAAGCAAAACTTCTCCCACGCACCACCATCACCACCACCATCCCAGCACACATTTTTTGCCAATCCGGGCAAGTGGAAGCACGATGCTTAGCGGTCCAAGCGATGTGGGCCAAGGGTGCCATGGGTGACAGCATTTGAGCCCCGGCACAGGCGAAACAGGTATGATATGGGATAATCGAACCAACGCACGAGGAACGACCCTATCTTCACGTGCACCAGGCGAAGTACCACGGGCCACGGCTCGTTGGACGCTGGAACCGGGCTGTCGGTGGACATGGACATTGCTGGACAATAGATAAAAGGTTGATCTGGATACCCCCATACCGCTCGACCTATCGGCCAGCGCTGCTTCACCCGTCGTTCCCAACGCCTCGAGCACGACAACAAGATGCCATCGCACTCCATTGATCGTCGGAGAAGGTCATTTGTCCTTCACAATATGGTGCAAAGCAAGGCTTGTTGACGTGCTCGTGATTTGTGTGAGGAAGCAAAGTCACATGCTTTAACCTTTCACCTCTCCAGCGCAAGACGGCGGGGAATCGAGCACGCCATTGCTGCTACTGCAGGCCGTCTGGATACGTGCCCGGCACAATCACCACCTCGGACAGATGTGCGACGATCCATTGGATATTTTTCAGAAACGTGCTTCTTCCGCTGCCGCTCGAGCATCACGGCAACGCGAACGATGCTGTCATAACATTATCTGAAATCCCTAGACGTGGGAGTTCCCAGAAACTACCCTTCCGGCCCTCCCACATACATACATATCACCGCCCCGGCAAGCGGTTGAATGCACCCTGCCTTGGAGTGGGTTTGGACCATAGTCGAGTGGATCACTACAAGTCCCGACATCAAAGCTCCTCTCGTCACTGCTCTTGCTCTCTTCCTTGGTGCGAAAGTGATTGGCTTCGCAATACACACAACCATGCCGTCAACGTTCAGCAACTCGCCCTTCCTCTCCCTCAAGCCCGACTCTGCCTGTGGGAGGACGAACGGGCATTCGTCAAAGTCCTTCTCCGGCCTGAGCGGGACCGCCAGCCCAACAGCGAACGGCTACTCACATACCAATGGCCACGGCTACTCGAACGGGTACACGAATGGCCACGCCAACGGCCATCAATCGCCCCAACCGAACGACGAATTCCTACGACTCGACGCACCGCAGCAAGACCTGCTCCTCCTGCACGGTCCCCGACAGAAGTACAAGCTGGAGAAGTCAAAAGAGATCCCAGACCTGAAAGGTGATCGCGAGATCTTGATCCAAGTGCTCGCCATTGGACTCAACCCAGTCGACTGGAAGGGTGCGGACTACGGCTTCAGTCAGCCCAGCTACCCTTGGATCAACGGCCGAGACTTTGCCGGTATCGTGGTGAGAGCCCCACGGAACAGCAGTCGCATTCAGCAGGGTGATGTGGTGTTTGGTCCATCGACCGACTACCGCGATGTCAGGAAGGCAGCATATCAAGAGTACGTCGTCACAACAGACTACAATGTCACCAGGATACCACAAGGCGTCAGCGTCAAGGAAGGTGCCGCACTGGGCGTGGCCTATGTTGCAGCCACCGTCGCTCTCGGCATCAGCTTTGGTCTCGACCTCACGAACCTGAGGAATGGCCCGAGAGGACCGGACCTCCTCAGCCTGACCAAGCAACTCGATCCCCGCGACGTGCCCGAAGACATCAGAAATGAGATCTTTGGCGGCATTGCTCAGTCGGAGCGACCACAGCCAGGCGAATGGCTCGCGATTTGGGGCGCAAACAGCATGACTGGCCAGCTCGCACTTCAAATCGCGAAGCTGGCCGGTCTGAAGGTTGCCTGCATTGCAGACATCGCCAGAGGTGGAGCACGCCTTTCCGAGCTTGGAGCTGACTTTTTGGTGGACAAGTACGATGACAAGCGCGCTGTCGACATTCTCAAGGCTGTGACCGGTGGCCAGCTCCGATTCGGCATTGACTGCAACGGCCAGGACTCTGCCACATCGTTACAAGACGCTCTGACTCAATCCAACAGCGGCCTCAAGTCTCACCTGCTGGGCTTGACCGGCCTGCCCAAGAGCGTTGGACGTGGAGTCGTCCACCATCAAGTCCCAATCAAGGCCTTCCACGAGTTTCCACACGTCGGCGAGGCCATGTCTGTGTGGCTGGAAGATCTGCTGGTAGCACATGCTCTGAGACTCCCTGAAGTGGAGATTGCCGAGGGTGGCCTGGCCGGCATCAACGATGCGCTTGATCGCCTGCGGACTGGAACGATTGGCGGCAAGCGAGTCGTCGTCCCCGTGGGCGAAGAGAACCACAAACGAGAAGCAGCCTCACCAGCAAATGGAAGCGTGCCGAACGGCATTAGTGCCGTTTCGAACGATCACCACGACCTCAGCTACGCCGACTCGCTGAACTCAGATCCTGACCGCGTTCGTTTCGCATACTGGGTGCCCAATGTGTCTGGTGGTCTGGTGATTTCCAAGATCAAGCAGAGGACCTCGTGGGACCTCAAGTCGAACGTTCGCTACGCGAGGACTGCAGAACAGGTTGGCTTCGAATACGCTCTATCACAGATTCGGTTCATGGCTGGGTACGGTGCCGACAATCAACACGAGCCGGTGTCCTTCTCACAAGCCTTGCTGATGTCGACTGAGCGGCTGAAGGTCATTGCTGCGCTGCTGCCCGGTCCTTGGAATCCAGCCGTGGCTGCTAAGCAAATCGCGTCCATCGACAACTACTGCGAAGGTCGCGTTTGCGTCAACGTTGTCTCTGGTTGGTTCCGTGCGGAAGTAAGTATGCATTGACTATCACCTTGTCAGTCACTAACACATCCTGCAGTTCGCGTCCATCGGTCAATGGTGGCTCGACCACGCCGAGCGATACCGCCGTTCCAAGGAATTTATCCAATGCTTGAAGGGCATCTGGACAAACGAGAAATTCACCTTCAAGGGCGACTTCTACCAGTTCCACGACTACCCACTCAAGCCAAAGCCGCTCAACCTGCCTGGCCGCCCATATCCCGAGATCTTCCAAGGGGGCAACTCCGACGACGCCAAGGAGAATGCCGGGTCCGCGTCCGATTACTACTTCATGAACGGCAACACTCTCGAAGGCTTCCAGAGCCAGATTGGTGATGTGAAAGAGCGCGCGAAGAAGAATGGCCGCGAGGGACAAGTCGGTTTCGCACTGAACGCATTCGTCATTTGCCGCGAAACCGAAGAGGAGGCTATTCGTGTGTTGCAAGAAATTCAGGGCAAGGCTGATGCTGAAGCTGTCGAGGGCTTCAGACAGCAAGTCCAGAACGCTGGCTCATCCACTTCCAACAAGAGCGGCATGTGGGCGAACAGCAAGTTCGAAGATTTGGTGCAATACAACGATGGCTTCAAGACCAAGCTCATCGGAACCAAAGAGCAGATCGCCGAGCGTATCGTGTTGCTGAAGAGCCTGGGAGTCAACATCATTTTGACAGCATTCCTGCACTACGAGGAAGAAATCGAGCACTTTGGACGAGAAGTACTGCCGTTGGTGCGCAAATTGGAAGCTCAAGGACGTGGCAAGAACACTGAATATGAAATCTCCTTGACCGGCGATGTGTACAGGGCGAAGAATCAGGACAAGAAGTGAGCGGGGCCCCGTCTCTTTTTTGAGAGTGTGACTGCAGAAAGCTGGTTGTAGATTGGATCTTTTCTCCTTGGCTTGTTTGGATGCAGTCTAATTCGTGATACCAATATAGTGAGAGTACTCCGCCTTCGAGCGAAAATGAACAAAGTTCTGATGATGAGGCCGCGCAGCCTATTTCGATCAATTCCATACATCCTGTCGAGAGAGCAGCCGTCACCTCTTTGACCGAATCCCACATTCGCAGCAGCGGGCCACGCCCAAAGCCATTCGCTTCCCTATGGATGCAGCAACCCATGCCAGATATCCAGGACGAACTCGGAGGCGTTATCGACACAGCGCCCAAAGAAGAGCACGACGATGAGCCAGCCATCAATGAAGACATGGCAGAAGTCTTGTCAACCCCAACCGAGCAGAACACAGACCCTAGTGATGATGACTTCTTCACCGATGACATGATTTCATCATACATCACCCCTCGCGCTGACCTGGCGACCTCGGGCAAGCCAGACGAAACTTGGCCCTCGAATCAAACACTTCTCAATGCGAATATCGATTCGAGGGTGAATGAACATGCGCATGCACAAGCTTCTGTTGCAGAACGAGATCCTGCTGCACCTCTCACAGGCGGCAGTTCGAATGCACTGACTTCTGGTTTGCTTTGTGAAGTGAGGGCTGCGGAGGCGACGTTGAGGAATTTGCGTGGCGGAATGACGAGGCCAGAAAGCGGCGATGATACGGAGCAACAGGGAGTATCTGATCTTCAGAGCCAGGGCTTTGCGGATGATAGTCTGCTCCGGGCTGCTGAGGTTGACGAGCAACTTCGCCAGACGATCAACGGGATTGTCAGACCGGAGGAGCAGCCCTCGACCACCACGGAAAATGGTCAGACGAGCACTCACACCAAAGCACTCCCAGCACCTTCTTCACCCGCTGCCACGATGAGACCCGCAATACTCCGAAGTCTGGCTTCTCCAAGCGAAGCAATCTCCAAGCGTGAGAGCGTTAGGACTTCAGGCGAGGAGCGGGATCGTGGTCTGCTCAGGAGGGTTCGGGATAGTATGAAGAGGAAGAACAGGAATTGAAGACTTCTTTCGGTCTGCTCGCGTAGGTTGAAAGATCTTCTCAGACCTGCAACCTGACGTGTATCAACGGCCAGCGTGAGACTTGGAAAAATGTCAACATCTGGAGTGGAGTGCGGGTGAAGCGTGGCACGTCTTCAGGCTGGCTTGCGCCTTCGGTGGAGCTATCTACTGGAAGATGCTGGACTTCGCCTCGCTCGACGCCTTGCTCGCCTTGTGGAGATGAGCCATGGTGTCGATGACCGTCTCCACGTGCTCATATCCCAACACCTCCTTCTCATGGTTCGCCAGCAGCTGAGCCGACTTGAGGAAATTCTTGATCTCCCGACCATTCAACTGCTTCTCGGCAAGCTTCTCGACCTCCTTCTCACCGATACTGTGCTTCGGAAGCCGCTTCAGGAACGTCTCCCAGATACCCTTTTTACTCTTCTTGTTCAGCTCCGGATATTCCAAGCTGAGGTGGATGCGGGATGCGAAGGCGGTATCGAATGTCTCGACACGGTTCGTGGTGAGAAACATGATACCTTGGTAGTACTCCAGGACGCGAAGGAAGATGGAGACGAGCTTGTTGCGCTCGAGCTCGTGCATGTTGCGCTGTTCGAGGAAGATGTCGGCTTCGTCGAGCAAGAGGATGGCATTCCAGCGAGAGCACATGGCCAGGCAGTCGTCTAGGTTTTGCTCGACTTTGGCTGAGCTGATGCCAAGGTCTCCAGCTGCCATGACGAACAGCGGCACCTTCATGCGCTCGGCGACCGACTCTGCAGTGAGCGTCTTGCCGACACCTGGCGGGCCTGATAGGAGAATGATGAGACCTTGGCCCTTGCCGGCAATGACATCGTCGAAGCCGCTGTGGTCAGTCTTCTTGTGCTCGCAAAAGGCCAAGATCAAGGACTTTTGTGCTTTGGGGAGAGTCAGAGCATCGAATGCGTCTTCGGAGAAGGTGTTCTCTGACACGCAATTGACGAAAAGGTGCAGCCAGATCTTCTCGCGGAGAGCATAGCCGCGGACGAATGGCGAGCAGAGCATCTTCTGGGCGTCAGTCAGTGGTGTGCGCTCCTTGTCGTTCTTGGAGTCCGCCTCGAAGAAGCCATCGGCTGGCATGCCTTCACTATTCCATGTGATTGTATAACGGCCCACCACATTCGAATTCGCGTAACGCCGGGAACCGAATGGCACGGGTTGAGCATCGACCTCACCCGGCACAGCTGCAGTGGCGCTTCCAGGCTGGTTGCTGGTCGCAGACACCGGGGCGTTGAACGGGGTGACGTAGACTGCCTGGTCTGGAGCGAAGCGATTGAAGCCGAATCCATCAACGACCACACGACCGCAAACATTGATCTTGTCCTTGGTGCCATAATTGAAATTCTTGCGCCACCCCATGCCGTTGTACGACCGGTAGTGCATACCAGCAAGCTCTTCCACCTTTTGACCACGCTCGATCATCTTTGCTTCGATGTCACCACGCTCGTCGTGAAACTCCATAGGGTATGCACTGAGGGTTCGGATAGAAGCCGTGCCGTCGAACTTGTGCACGTTGATGTTGTGGGCCAGTGTGCCAAAGCGCTGGCCATCGTAGTCGACATAAGTGCACAAGAGCCAGAAGCAGGAGTTCTGGTCTCGGTCGACGCCATACTTGGTCGACTGGAGACGAAATGCGCGATCCTGGTTATCGAGCTTGGCATAGACGGTGGTTCCGGGCTGGAAGAGGACCCACAGGTGCCTGGTAAATGAATGTCAGCACCCGTGCTTGCTCAAGTGCCGCTCCAAGCACAACATGCGGGACTGGTCGGCCGGCCTCAGGGGTGGCGTGTTCAGCTGAGTCGCAATGGTGTACTTACTCGTAGGTGATCACGCCGTTCTGCAACATATCTTCAATCGACTTCTCGACGTCGGAGAACTCTTGCACAAGCAAGCTGTGCAGCAACCGAGCATGTTCGATCCGCTTGACAAGCTGGATCTGGTCGATGTCGGCGTTATCGCGCTGCTTCTCAAGGTCGGCGATCTTGGTTCGGAGAACTGGCCATCGCTGAATGAGGCTTTCACATCTGCAAAAAAACTCCATCAGCAGCATATCATAGAAAGTGAGGCAGCCCAAGCGAAAGAGGTGAGCTGATGGATAGAGCACGTACCGGCCAGAGAATTCGAGATTCTTCAATCCAGGCGTGACGCCAGGATATCCCTCGAGCACCTCCGTGAGCAGCTCGCGGAGGAGCGGGCTCTGGATCGCGATCGAGTGGATCTCAAGGACCTTCTTGGGATCATTGTAGACGCGCTTGTGTCGCACAACGATGGCGAATTTCTGGCTTTTTGCGGTCTCGACTGGCAACGCCATGTCCTGAGAGGGGCTGGTCAGCACGGTGAGGCACGTTTGGCGGAGTTATACGCACCTGCGGCATCTCGGCGTGCCATTGAAAGTTGCCATGACGGTCTTCCTTTCCGCCATAGACCTGCTTGATGGTGGCGTCCATCCCGACGTCTTTCGGGTCGATCGCGGCACTCGAAGTGACAGGGGCAACTGTGGGAGTTGCGTAGTTTGCGGACATGTCTTCCCCTGAGTCGCTTCCGGAGTCGCGGTTACGTTGCTGGGCGAAGTTTGGTCGTTGTGTCTGACCGAGCTGATCCATCGATATAGATCGAGGCTGCGGGTTGGAAGACAGTCAGATGAAGTCCCAGACAGTATGGTGCCCGGGCTGGGGATGGACGTGCGAGGTTGTGAAGAGGAAGAAGAAGCGAATTATATATAATCCAGCTTCAAAGTGGGTCCGCGACTTGCGACTAGGCACGGACGTTGCGACAACCATCCAGTCCCTGCGAGAATCAACGGCACAGCTCTATCGATCACATGCAAGATGCCGCGCATCCTGGCAATACGACTGTCGACCGTCACCTCTAGACTTAACGGAAATGACTTGATCACTGTAGCGAATCCCAAAGCATCAAGGTGACATGCTATCAGACATCGTGTACGGAACCCGCCATGTTCCTCGGCGTCTCATGATTCCTGAATCGTGGTCGCCGGCCCCCACGCGTCGATATCGTGGACGCAGTGTCCTCGCTGCATCGCATCTGAACGCCTTGGAGAGAAGAGCGGCCACCTCCCGTGTCCATTCGGTCACCATCGCTCGTCACAACGACTACACATCGTGGCTAAGGGCTCTGAAGATTTGACGAGGTGGAAGCGGCTTGAAGGCCCTGTCGATGTCGTGGCACGATCCTTTACTCTTTCCTCTCAGCACGCTCTCCAAGTACCTACAAGCGCTCAAACGCTTCGACATGATCGGAGCGAAGTCGTTGCTATGGCCACAATGAAGAGGGCCCGAATAAGAGCTGACAGGCACTCGGCCCAGTCCTCCTCGTCACAGCATCTACAAAATGTGGTAATGAGCTCCGATAATTTGATGCCATGGAAGCGGCGTTGTAGCATTCATTGCCAAGCCCTTTGACTTACAGAGGCTTTGCCCCTTGTCATCATCATCCAAACTCCCTATCGCCATACTCTTCCAGGACGCGTGAACGGCAGCCGCAGGCATGGATGCTTGCTTCAATGCTATGCAAGTGGTATTCTCGTGGCTCGCAGCACGCACTCCTGGAAGTGATGGGCATATTGATATTCCTGTCTCGAACTCTGGTCAGCATCTTGCCTTAAGTCTTGAAAAAGTGCAGCCACGCGCCCGAGCTGCCCAATGCGATTGAGATGATATCTTATATCACCCGGCCAATAAGTCATGTATTGGTTGATCTCTCTGTCTGCATCTCATACTAGCTGTTTTCCCGGAGCCTGCTTGAACTACGGTCGTCCGCGTGGACGTATAAATGGAACGGAACAGTTGTCGTCGCGACTGCACAGATCTGGACCATGGGTGATGCGTTTGGTGGTCTTCCTGGCCAGAACTCCAGTCAGGAGGGCCTATGTGAACTGCAGCCGCGCGGCTACAAACCTGGATATCAGGGAATCAGACTCGTCGCATACGATTACAAGCTTGTCCATTGATCTCTCTTGTTCTAAACTCTGATCAGCTCGTTATTTCAAGCCTTTGCAGGCTATGGCGGCACGCCTGGATCGGAGGCAGACTCGTCGCTATACCATTGCAATTCTTTTCTTGACGTACTCATTGGTCTCACATGTGCGAGGTTCCGGCCAGCTCATTTTTGAAAGTCTTTGCAAACCGCGGCCGCGCGCCCAGACATCTAAGGGCAATGGAGCGGGCCCATCGCTGTACCAACGCACAAATCTTTGCGTGACGTATCCTTTGATCACCCTCATTAGTAGCTCTAACGGGCTTGCCGCCGTAAAGACTTGTCGCTCGCTCGGAGCTCTTCAAGGGATGGAGCGGGCTTATCGCTATACCGGACCAACATATTTACCAATGTGACTGCCAACCTCCCCTGACCAGATCTCCGATCAAGTTGCTGCCTCGGAGACTTCACAGTCCGTTCTCGCTCGCTCTGTCGTATTGTTGGGATGGGAGTGGGGTCACCACCTTCTTGCATTCCCAGAGCTGTGGGTGATGTGCTTCTTGATCCCCTGGACGAGAACTCTGATGAGCCTGCTGCATTCCAGCGTCCATAAAGCGTTGTCGCCAGCACTCTTGCGTCGCTGCGACGGAAGCGGTGTGGTCCCGGACTAATCTACGGGCTCAAGGGGGACGATGTGTCCGTGGATCTCGTGTGCGCCGACGAATCTAATGAGCAGGCTTTCTTCGGGCCCGCTCAGAGTGTTGTCGCTCGCCCGGTTATATCGTTGGGACGGGAGCGATGTCATCTTTTCCATTCGCGAAGCCGGAGGGTGATGTCTCCATTGATCTCCCTCATCGACAACTCTGGTAAGCTTGGTACCTCAGGGATCTCACGGATCGTCGTCGGTCGCGCGTTCGCGTTGTTGAGGTAGAAACGGTTCCGTCGCCTTGTCCAATACAAAGGCCCGCGCCTGATATGCAGTGATTCACCTCCCCTGCAACTCGGATTAGCTCGTGCTGCACAGATCTCACAGACCGATGTCGCCTGCCCGGTGGCCCGGTTGATAGGGAAGTGGAAGTGGAAGTGGAACGGGAGCTATTTCTTTATCGTCGTTGCTGCGCGCAGCGCAGCGGCCGCAGCCAAAGGTCATCCTTTTTTTTTTTTAATTTTAAAAATTTGAAAAAACAAAATCGTTGAAGGCCGCAGCCTTCTTCTTCTTCTCCTTCTTCTCTTCTTCCTTCTTCTCTGGAATATATGTCAGCGCTAGAGCCTCCAGAAACGAGAAAGGACGCATCGCTTACTCTTCATCGCCGAAGCGATGGCGGCGGCGGCGGAGTTGGTGAGGTTGGCATTGGTGGCCACCTTGCGGTAGGCCACCAAGAGGCCGGCGCCGGCGAAAAGGCGGGCGGCGTTGGTGAAAAAAGAAGTCCTGTACGCTACCATTAGTGATGTATTCTGTATGGCGCGCGTATGTTCCCGTACATTTTGGCGGTGTTGTGGTGGTGCTCGTCTTTTCTTTTCACTTGTTTGATGTTGATGTTATTGGAGTCGTTGCTATTGCTCACTTTCACAACTGTATATTCGCGACTGGTGGCCAATGCTCCGGCTATTGTAGCCGAGAACCTACGTTGTTGTGTCACAGTGCATACATCGTACTTCACCCATGACGGCACTATCTCACTTGCTTGCTCAGGCAGGAACTCTCTACTTCTTCTCGCCACTAATGTCCCCATTATCCTTCTTCTTCGGAGCCTCAACCTCCTCATACTCTCCGTTCAACAGGTGTTCATCTTCTGCACTCCAACCCTTCTTTGCCTTGTCCTTGACCATGGTGTAATCGCTGAGACCCATTCCGGCCTTCTTCTGCTCGTTAACGGCTTCCTCCTTGGAGACCATCTCGAGCTTGTCTTCGGAGTCTTCGGCGGGCGTCGGATTCTTGTTATTCGTAGAGGCGACTCCTTCTTCGGAGAGAGTGTATCAGCGAAGGCTTAGCTTTGGGTCTGCTGTCCCCCTTACCTTGGTAAATGTCGGAAACTTTGCGTTTCTTGCTTGGAGATTCATTTCTGGACATCTTGTTTGTTTTCGCTACTGCTTATGCTTTGCCAAGAGTCCTTGAAAAGGCTTGCGGGATCGCGTTGGTAGATCTTCATCATGTTTGCTGGCTTTCGCATCTTTCTCTTCCAACACAAATGATAGGAGACCAAGAGAAAGGTGGTTTGTACGGCTGAAGTCCGCAGCCATGGTCCAGCATGATCCAGCACCTTGTGATAAAAGCAAAGCGTCTTGACCTGCCGATTGGAAGTGGAATAAAGTCTCCAGAAAAGTCGAGACGTTGTTTGCAAGTACTGCAAGGGCTTCCGTTTGCACAAATGCACATCTGATCAATCCAGCGTTCCGTAAGACCTGAGGGGGCAAATGCATCTCTGACACGCCCGATGTCGCGCGCGGAAGCGCAAGACGATGTGTACATTGCGGTTTCTGTGTCCTTCGTGACCTGGGATGACATTGGAGATGGCAGGATGATTGCAATGAGGAACTTGATGTAGGTGAAGTAGAATCTAGGTTTGCCAAGAGTGGGTCTCGGTCTGCCCTTCCAGCCATCCTTTCCTTTCACGATTCCCGACGTCGCCTCTGCATTACATCCTCTGCCACCGTCTTGCTTATACCACTCTTGCCTCCAGAAGCACAAGAGTAGTGGTCCATCGCTGTACATTGTGTGTGAATACTTCCAACTGCGGCCCCTGATTTTGCCCAGAGCTTTTGCTTCGTCCGGACATCATCGAGAATCGGATCGGCCACGACGACAGCCTCGCACGGTCAGGACGATGACATCGGCCGGTTGAAGACGCTGCCAGATGTTTGAGATGCATGAACTCCCAAAGTGATTGATCGATTGCATGGACCTGTCCTCGGGCCCGTGGGTGGCCTGTCCGGAGCCAAGTCCGAAGACTCAGTCTTGATCACAGGTTCGACCATGAGATGTCGTCCTTGGCACTTCGCCTTGTTGGCTACAAGTATGAAGTAATGATTGCAAACGACAAGGGTTGGAAGAAGTGCAGCAATGCTGTGGCTAGAAGACAGCTCGTTCACAGCGATTTTAGTTGTATCGATACACATGACCATTCAGTGTGCAGGTAGCGTATTGGCCGATGAACTGTTAGCCTTCTTTACATCTTGTCATCCTGTGCAATATCTTTCTGGGCTCTTGAAATATCACAGCTCGGAATCTGCATGGCCTTGTCCATAGGACGCCAAGGGGGCGTGCAGCTGGCGGCTCATTACCCTGTTGTGGTGCTAGTACTTTTGTGACGGCTGAGTTGACAGCTTTCTTGAATGTCCGTTGCGAACTCAGTCGAAGTGGAAGTTGCAGAGGCTTCGAGTTGGCTGATAGCGGAGAAAGACCACAGCTGCGCTGGCGCTGAATCGCATATTGAATGGTTGGAAATGATCGATTGCCAGAGAGCTGAATGTGAGAGGGTGATCCTGGCACTTCCCTCTCACCGTTGCTCGACTCGATGTGAACGTCCAATTGGAAAGATGCTGCCTTCGCCGAGGTTGCCTGGGACACTTCGGCGCTTCGAGCTAGAAGCAGATAGAGACTGTGCGAAACTGTGGTTCACCGTCTGATGTCATTCGAGAAAGCGTGTCTCAAAGTACATGCATTGCAGATCGATTGTTGGGCAGATTCTAGGCTCTGGAGCGCGTTGGCAATGGTAGGCTTGTCGTATGACTGCTCTCGGCGGCCGCGCGTATGATCTCGAGGATGCACAATGGTGTCAGAAGCCTTATGGTGAATCGTGATGTAGGACAGTGCTGCTGGTATCAATATGCGGTTGATCAATGCAGTGCAAAGCTGTTCATTGACAGGGATGAAGAGCACGACCGAGCAAAGAGGCGTCCTAGTACAAGTTTCCATTGGAATGCAGTGCGATTTTAGGCAAGAGCTAAAGCCAACGGCTGCGGCAGAGTGAGGTCAAGGCTCATCTTCGGCTGTTCAAAGAGACAGGAGTTATAAACGCACTGAAATTTCCCTCCAATTAGGGAAGTAGCTGAGTTGCCAGAAAGCCCGCCACTGCCTGTCCCCGTACGTAATGTCCCGTTACGTATCCTTCCCTTACTTTTTTGCTGGTTGCGGGTTCGAAAATGGCTTTTGCCTATTCGACGCTTTATCTTGGTGTTCGACCATTTTGCTTCTCTCGTAACGTTTCAGGCTGACGGTCAACATTCAATCCTTTTTGTGCCGATTCAATTCATGTCCGATACTACAACGACTTCTATCTTACCACAATTGCACACCCTCGAGAGTACCCTTATTTCCTGCTCGACACAGCTGCTTGACACCTACGCCAGACCTAGGCCTTGCCCTTCTCCTCTGACTTCTTCTGCTTTGCGTCGCAGCCCGGGCAGTAGTACACCATTACATCCTTCGTCTTGGTGGCACAAAGATAGTGGAACCCTTCTCCACATCCATTTCCATCGCATTGCATCATGTCATCCTCATCCGCATCGCCACACTAACACAAGGGGTCTCTCATGTCATTTTCATTCCTGACGCAGTGTCTGGAATAGCATTAGAATGAGTTCCTTCGCGAGTTTAGAAGGATTTGCGACTTACCCGGCATGTCGACTGAGTCGCTTTGCTTCGTGGTGGAGTGTTGTGACTTGATAATAGCGGATTTGCAGTTGATTGCGCGGAAAGGTCTGCAGTGTTGCAAGTTGTCTGGTGAGGGTCTACGACTTCACATTTGTTCCGAACAACGTCTCCGAAAAGCATAGTGGTTATTATTGATTGTTATAATCACACAGTCACTCACAGTCACTATGATTATAATTGTAGTTTTCAGGTCTGTGGTTTGTGATTGTAATTATACAATTACTCCGTTATAGGGAGGCAGAAGAGTTCGAGCCTTTAACTAGCTTTTCTCCTCTAGTAGATGACTATAAAGCCTATAGATACTCGTATATTAGGGATATAACCGAAAAAGTGATGTCTATAGGCCACTAATCTCGTAGACACTCTTGCTCTAAGTAGGTCCGGGCTTCTAATACTTATTTATTATGGGCTATTATAAAGATTGCCTAACAAATGTAATCATGTTATCGTCGTAATTGTAATTGTTATTAATCACTCACATTCGGAATGTAATTGTGATTTCCAGCTCGTGATTGTAATTAATCAACAATCAACCACTATGCCGAAACGTGTTGGAGCCAAAGTTTTCGATGCACGAACCGGTCAATCTACGCACGTAAGCCACAGGAGTATCATCGTTCTGATTCCAATTCACTTTCATTACCACTATGGACTATCTCTTTTCACCACCGTAGACTTCTCCGTGTACTGTTCAAAACGACGCTGCGAGCCTCCAGGCGATGAGTCCGACGGCATAAGTTCCAGATTGTCTCATCTTCGTCATGCTCCAACTCGATTGCGATATGCGCACTCCGAGCCCTCTTCGCCAAGTACGCCGGACTCTGACACTTTCTGATTAATAACATCTGCTCATGTTCACGCAGGCGTCGAGCACTTGAGAGTCAATTCAGCTTATTCGTGCGACCCATCGTTCTCGGTTTGCGCCGCTGCTCTTCCTTCTCATACATCCGCTTCGTGATCATCGCCACCTCCTCCTTCGTCGGGTGCAACGAAAATATCGGCGCCGGGCCAGGTGGATCTTCACCGAATTCAGCCCATTCGTCGAGCAAAGCAAGGACGTTGATTTGTGCTATGTCTAAAGAGTAGGAATCGTTTGGCGCGACAATGACGGAGAACTTCTTCCAGGTAACGGGATCCGTGACGACTCTGAAAGAGGTGCCGACGTCTGTACATACCACTGGCACGCCGGTGAGAGCTATTTCGCCCATCGCCATCGGCAAACCCTCTGGGACGGAAGAGTTCAAGAATATACGCGCCTCTCCAAGCACTTTCGATAGGCTTCCAATCCCTTTGAGCGAGACATGATCGCGAAGCCCTTTTATAGCCAGGATCTTCTTGCACTTGACCGAATAAGCAGGCGCTGCTTACTCCATGTCGCCGTAAACGTCGAGCTGGTAAACCTTGAACCCCCGTTCGTTGACGACGATGTCGGCGGCGAGAATGGTGTTCTTAAGGTCTCTGACAAACCTAAGAAAAATTCGGTGGGAGCGGCAAAGGCAAGAGCAGTGAATCATACCGAACATGAGAAAGCATGGTGACAGTGGACACCTTGCTCTTGATCTTCTTGATGGGAATGAAGCTCTCCATGTTGCAAATAAATACCAGGGTGTTGTACTGTCTGTCATGCTCAATAATCCAGACGCGAGGCTTGGAAGACATCTGGAACCCTTTCGGGTACCGGCAGTGTGAATATGAAGAGGAAGCAATGCCACATCTCCAGAGGATTGTCGAGACGTGCGAGCGTCGGGCGTTCTGCTTTCCAGCACTGCGAGACAGGAACTGCATTTTCAACATCTTCAGCCAACCAAAGCTCTCGCCATTCATACTTGACCGGCTCACTCGTCCATGTCTCGGTCCAATTTCGCTCTTTCTCGAAGTACTTACTGAGATCTACAAATGCTCTCGAGGCCTCTTCAGCATGCTGCCGAGTGTAGCTGATGGCTCGTGCGCATTAAGCCAAGCTAGGAAGGATAGGGAAGAAGTTTCATCGAACGTCGGGATCTCTGGTATGGTTGGATCTTCGTTGAATGGCGTAGTCGAGAACGTTTCGAAAGACACCATAACACGGGGTCAAGAAGTCTTAAAGACTGAATATTGCGTTCGGCGCGGAATTTGAGCAAACCGAAGTCGTTTGCGTTCTCGGCAATCACATGCTATCTGATCGTTGACAGGTCATTGACCATGTATCGTCGACATGAAAATACGCCGCGCCTTGTTTCGGCCAAGTACCAGTAATCATTGCTGCAAAGTGCATCTTCTCGTCGGTATCCTGTGTTTGAATCGCTTGGGAGCGAGTGTTGATTCGAGTGTCGCCGCCTTTTCCAAATAACTCCAGATCTCAGAACCTCGTAGCGATCCTCTAAATCGCTCGTGCTCTCGATAGTCGCCAACGTACTTCTCACCTTGAGAAAGGGCATATGTTCTGATTGACCCTGCCAGGTTTGCGCTCAGATTGGCACAAGCTACAGCCTGCTTCGGCCTGACGAAGTCATCTTTGATATATTTTCCAAGCATCCAGTTGCTCTGCTCTTCTGCGGCGGTACAGTGCTTTCGTACCGAACATTTCAGCAACAACCTACGAATACCCTCTGGCAACAGATGCCATTCCATATCCACATCCACACCAGAGAGCATTGATCTCAGGACTTCAGTGTGCCGCTTCGAATGACTCTGGCGCTCTCGGTTACCCAACGCTTCAGATGACGCCGGATGCCCTGCGGTATGTGCCATTTGGTGCCGGGTGCTTAGTGGTCGAGGAGCATTTCTGCTAGTGACCCATGATCTCTCAAATAGCCTAAGCGTACTTGCATCACCATTTTGGCAATACGTTCAGCTATGATCATGCTCGTTGCGATCGCTCGGTAGATTCCAAGTCACGGCTTCAGAAGGCCATGATGTGGAGCTATCACAGGGTCTTCTTCATGCCCTCTATGATGAGCTACTCAGATACTAGATCGACAATGACTTCGCCTTGTGGCCACCGCTTGGCAATAGCATGCGCTCGTCGGATCGCAGACTCTCACAAGTCGAAAACATCTCCGCGAGTGTTCGTTGTGAAAACTCTGGGAGAAAGCCGAAAGGGCTTGAAGAGGACAATGCACGATCCGAGAGATCTTTGCGCTTCTTCCTCGATCGAAATTGAGGAAGAGAAGGCCACCGACCCGTACTTGGAGAGATTCAGTAGAGATAGTATAGGCAATCACAATTTACCGCCGGTCAGACATGAGAGGAGACAAGCTTTCCAAGTCCAGGTGGCGAGAGCAGTAACGGAAGCACAAGGCCAATTGGGAGCATGTCCACGAATGACAGGCCCAATAGTGATGCTCATTACAGCTGCGATGATGAGGTTGTTCATGTTCAATGGTCCGCCATAGTCACCGTTGTACTGGTAAAGCAGCAGTCTGCTGTAGGCGCCGATGTAGGACATGTATATAATGGTAGCAGGTTGAGCAGCTTCAAAAGTCCAAAGTATGGCAGAAGTGGGTGCGAACGCCCAGACATGGGTCAGAAATATTTTCAACCAGTCCCGCCAATACAGCTTCCTTCGAGCCTTGGTATCATTGACGGCGATTTGATAGAGGAGCTTCAGAGAAGGTACTTGTTGGCCAGTCTTTTTTGGCTTTCAGCCACAACGGTTGCGCAACGGAGTCAAGGTATACGGCCGAGACGGGGTAGCAGGCCAGACTGAGGCCGACTGCGAGTCGAGACATTGGGTTGATTGAGTTGATCAAGCCCGTGACTTCTCTACCCGGGACAAGACTGACCCATTTGTCCATGGGCCGCAACGAGAAAGTACAGCACGCCATACTAGAGCTCATCGCCGCCGAATCTCCAGTGTATGAAAGCATTGTGGAGCTTGAGGTCTTTCTCAATGTCTTTCAAGGTATCGATCGCACTTCACCATCATATCCACGCGTGACTACATGGAAATGACATGGCTGTGCAAGAGTACTTGCAGTACCAGTCCATGAGGAAGATAGTCCCTTCGGATCCTGCCGCGTGCTTCTTAATGAGCTCGTCTCCATCCGAGTGTTGCCACGGTATGCGATTTCGTTCCTTCTCAAGCGCAGCAAAGCATGTTTGTTTGGGAAGTGGAGTGGCAGCATGATCAGCAATATCCGGCAGGTCCTTCTCACGCATGACCTCGGTATAGTAGCTGACTACCTCATTGTCGCCAATGGTGGGAATTCGAAGAGACTGAGTTCCCCATTGGGCTTCGATCCTTGTTGTCCCAATAATTAGACAGATCAGGAAGCCCGAAATGACGCATGGATATACTATGATTCCATACCCGATCCAGAGCGTTGTGATTGGCGAGATCAGCAGAATAGGTATGCACGTAATCACCACTGTTCGTCCAGCTTGGGACTTGAAGCCCGGGAACTGGTAAATCGCCAGCGTCAAGTGGGTGTCCAGAGCGCAGAAGTATGAAGGCGCCATAGAATCCTGTCACCGCGCCGATAATGATGAAAGTGGCCAAGCCGAAGACAGACAGGATTGCCAGACCAGCCGCAAAATCGGGGGATGACGAAGATGTTCATTGCCGGGAAAGCCCTTGGGGGAAAGGCAGTAGCTATCACTGTAGCCGATCCAGGTTCCGACTCCGCCGCACAAGACCAGACCTGCCACAAGCCCAGCTGTCGCCATGATTTTGTGGGTCTCGATGTAGTCAGACAAGTAGAGGCCGCGACCAAGAAATGACAGGAATAGAAAATCGACCAAAGCAGGGCCTGCGAGAATTCCAAGGAACGTGATATGGTGGTGAGCGGGAAGTCCAGGCCGATGAGCATCCGGATCCTCATCTGCGTCCTTCGAAGCGTAGGAAGTGGGAAGCTCCCAAGTTCGTAACTATTCGCAGTAGCTATAGAGGTAGTAGGTTGTGATTAGAGCCCTATAGTAGCGGTATATAAAACGTAGTAAGGAATATATACTAAACGAAGGTTAATAATCTCTCTCTCTCTAAATAGAAAGAGAGCTATATATACTATTTCTAGCCCCTATCTAGCTAGATAGGTAAGTGTCCTAGTTACTAGATAATACTATATATCTCTAATATATCTAAAAGTCCTCTAGGCTTCTAAAAAGTATTGTTTTTAAAGAAATATATTACTCTCTACTTAAATTTAATTACTAAATACTCTAGTAATTTCTTATAACTTTAGTATTAATTTCTACTATAGAGAGTTACTTTTCTACTATTTTACCTACTAGACTCCTAGCTAGATAGCTTTAGGCTTCTTAGTAATATCTAATTTTAGCTATTCTAATAATACTAACTATAGAGCTAAGTTTTATCTACTAGAATCTCTAGATACTTTCTTAGACTATATTTAGTAAAGCCTTAGAAGGGGAATAGTATACTAACGTAGTCTATATATCTAAGACTAATCTTCCTTTAACTAAAAATAACCTTTAGAAGTATCTAAGATCCTTAATATTAATTATAAACATCCTAAATAAATATATATAATTTAAGAGCTAGCCTCTATCTACCTATCTAGTATCGTATAAGATACTTACTCTTCGAACGTTGTTCCCTCTAGTAATATATGTTACGATTACGGCCTAGTCGGCCTATTCACGGGCCTAGTTGGCCTATCTAGAGTCGAAATAGGCTAAGAAGGGCCGGGGCGGCCCGTCTTGGCCTATAGGCATATATCTTCTCTCTAGATACCTCTCTT
>LFZO01000309.1:0-85201 GCA_001578225.1 Pseudocercospora musae | reverse complement strand
GTATAATTCCCCTAGTTAGCCCTCTTTAGCCTATCTAGGGCTAATTAGCGGCGTTCTTCTTTCGTCCCTATAGAGTCTAGTATTACCTACTTTATCCTTACCTAGATATACTCCCCTAGGTCCGAATACGTAGTATATCGCTTCTATTTAACTTGCTACTCCCTTCCTATCTACTCCTCGGCTAGGTCTACCTTTATTTCTTCTATAGAATAGATATAAGGGGCCTGCCTAAAGATACGGTCGTAGTCGGTAATCTATTAGTCGTAGTCCGCGCGCCCCTTGCCCTCGAATACGTAGAGGTTCCTCGCCTTAGGGATTGCCGACCCTATAGGCATAGAGGATAGTATAGCGGGGGCCGCGCTTAGCTAAGCATCCCCTTGATTAGTAAGGAGGGAGGCTTCTTAAGCTATGTCGGCTATTCTTTTCCTAAGATAGGCTAATTCGAGGCGTTGCTTAGCCTGTTTAGCCCGTTCTTCCTCTTACTAGAGCTAGGCCGCTAGGACCTCGTCGTTAAGGTCTCCTTCGGCGCCGTCCTACCCCTTATCGTTGTCGATAGTGTCCCCTAGCGAGTCGTTAGCCGGGGTAGAGGAATTATTGTCCTATTCGGTATTAGGAAAGTTTTCCTAGTTGTTTTCTTAGCTAACCGGGTTAGATACCGAGGCCTTTACTTTCTTCTATACTATTTTGAGTACTACGTAGTACGCTTTAGAAGAGCAATTCGTGTATAAAGGAGGTATATAATGCATAGTATATAGTACTCGATTAGAACTACTCGAATTGCTAAAGAAGAAAGGGAAGAGAGGTATCTAGAGAGAAGATATATGCCTATAGGCTAAGACGGGCCGCCCTAGCCCTTCTTGGCCTATTTCGACTCTAGATAGGCCGACTAGGCCGTAATCGTAATATTTATACTCTAGTAGGAAGCTATTCGGGTCGTCTTAGTCTATCTTAACTATCGATATTCCGAAGAGATATATATCCTTATCTAATATAGCCTTCGAGAAGTCGGAAGGGCCCGATATAGCGTAGGTACTCTATTTATAAGTCCCCTTTAGACGTCCTAGTAGGTTAGTTCGGATTGGGTTCGGTTTTAAAACTAAACCTAACCCGATTGTCTAGGTATAGTGCTAAGAACCCGAAATTCCTCGGATTCTAAACTAAAGGCCGGCTATATAGCTAGCTATACACTTCTTATAGTCGTAATTTAACGCGATACGACGACTAATATATATAATATATACTATTAAAAGGATAGGAGCTAGATTGCGATAACTTTAGTCGAGTTTTGTTAAGTCCGGGTTATAGTAGGTTCTATACCCGAACCTATACTAATCGTCCGGTTCCTACTAAGAAACCGAACCCGAACCTAAATTCTCGGATTGTACCTAACCTACTAGGACGTCTAGCCCCCTTTCTCCTCTAGATAGCTATCTTAGCTACGAAGTTAATCGAAGGCTTCTACCGTTCTAACTAGGATATACCTAGTACGATATTAAAGCTATAGATCCTTCTAATAGCGAAATTGTCTATATAGCCCTACTACTAACTACTTATATCCGATACTTTGTAGGGTATATAGTATTTACTACTTATAGCTAGCGACTAGCTATTAAGGAACTTATACCGCTCGGCGTCTATATTACTTAGGGCGAGGCTAGCCTCTTTAGCTACTATACTATCTAAGATATTAGTCTAGAAGCCGTAATCGATAAGCCCTCTAAGCGTATAGGAGTTCTCGCCCTATTATAGCTTAACGTGTATTTAGATTAACTAAAACTAGTCCCGGTTAACCTATCTTAGTCTACTAGGCTCCGCGCTCCTCCTTTATTCCTCGATATAAACGACCTAGCCTACTATAGCTAGGAGAGCTACTAGGCGGGTTTATCTTTTCCCGATTTTAGATTATAGGTAGGGCATTAAGGCCTCTTATAGCCTATCTTACGATAGTACTAGTACTAGGGGACCTCTTTGTCCTTCTTAGACCTATTTAGGGTATTCTAGCGCCTCTATAGGGAGCTTCGGCCCTTCCCTCCTCGGCTACGGCCTTCTAAGCTCCTAGGTAGCTTATCCGATATCGAGCTAGTAGTACTATTGTCTAAGTCGGAGTAGCTACGCTTCTTATTACCTTAGTCTTTATCCCTACGGAACCTATACTTATTCTCTAGCGAGTAGTAGTAGGTATTCGCTACCTCTTCTACCTTAATTAGGGTCTAGAATCGCTATTAGCCTACCTCGATATAGTAGCGGATCCTCTTATCTATAGCTACTACGAAGTCGTATATTATATAGTCCTAACGATCCTCTTCGACTTTATTCTACTAGATCTTTATATAGTCTAGTAGCTCGGATAGGATACGGTTTCCCTAGTTAGTCTACTTTAGCCTATCTAGGGCTAATTAGTAGCGTTCTTCTTTCGTTCCTATAGAGTCTAGTATTACTTGCTTTATCTTTTCCTAGATATACTCCTCTTAGCTCTAGGTCCGAATATCTAATATATCGCTTCTATTTAATTTACTACTCCCTTTCTATCTATTCCTTAGCTAGGTCTACCTTTATTTCCTCTATAGAATAGATATAAGGGGCCTACCTAAAGATACGGTCGTAGTCGATAACCTATTAGTCGTAGTCTACGTATTCCTTACCTTCGAATATATAGAGGTTCCTTACCTTAGGGATAGCCGACCCTATAGGTATAGAGGATAGTCTAGTAGGAGTTACGTTTAGTTAGATACCCCCTTAGTCCGTAAGGAGAGAGGCTTCTTAAGCTATATCGGCTATCCTTTTCCTAAGATAGGCTAATTTAAGGCGCTACTTAGCCTATTTAGCTCGTTCTTCCTCGTATTAGAGCTAGACTACTAGGGCCTCGTTGTCTAGATCTTCTTTAGTATTACCCTACCCCTCGTCGCCGTCGATAGTATCTCCTAGCGAGTCGTTAGCTAAGGTAGAGGAATTATTATCCTATTCGGTATTAGGAAATGTTTCCTAGTTATTATCCTAGCTAACCGGGTTCGATACTAAGGCCTTTACTTTCTTCTATACTATTTTAAGTACTATATAGTACGCTTTAGAGGAGCAATTCGTATATAAAAGAGTATTTAACATTGTTACGTAGGCGGAGGAGAGTAGGCATACCAAGGGACCTAATTCGTAGTAGATAAAAAGGATAAAGGTCTATCTAAGACTACAAACATAAAGATAAAGGAGAATTGCCCCTAAGCTAGGCCTAATTAGGCTAGCTAGCCTAGACAATACTAAGAGACAACTAGGTAGAGAGAGTCTATTTCTAATAAAGAGGTATATAATGCGTAGTGTATAGTACTCGATTAGAACTACTCGAATTACTAAAGGAGAAAGGGAAGAGAGGTATCTAGAGGGAAGATATATTCCTATAGGCTAAGACGGGCCGCCGCGGCCCTTCTTGGCCTATTTCGGGTCTAGATAGGCTAGCTAGACCCGACTAGGCTTATAATCGTAATAGTATAGATATAAAGAATAGGAATAGAATTAGTAAGAGGATTAATCCTTATAGTATATCCGTTATCTAGAGCCTCGTCTAGTCTATATATTCTCTAAGTCTAAGGTATATAGTCCTATTCTAAAGGAATAACTAAATGTATTATATAATATATCATAGATATACTTTTATCCTAATATTATATATTAGTCGTTAATGTAATATATTATCGAATATCCCTAATATGTCTAGGTATAGTATTTATACTACTATTATTAGGTCTATTCTCTATACTATCTAGACCTATTCTATTACTAGCTCTAGGACTAATATAGTAGATCTTCCTAGTCTTACTCCTATCTAGGATTAGGGAAGGAGGTCCCTTTCTTCGGCCTCTTTACTTATTCTCTTTATAATAATTGCCTCTAGAACCTTTACTAGGGTATTTAGTAGTACTATAGGTCTATATACTCCTAGCTTAGTATATTCTAGCTTCTATAGTTTCTTTAGAATAACTATAATAGAGTATTTAAAGGATCTAGGATAGTATCCCTATTATAGGTATATAATAAAGAATTAATATAGTAGGGATCCAAGTTCCTATCTATATTCTTTAAGTAGTAGGTTAATAATCTAGTTAGGTCCTAGGGCTTTACTATTAGGGAGCCTATTAAGTATCTTCTAGAGTTCTTCTAGTATAACTTCTTCTTCTATCTAGAATAGTCTTAGATATATTATATCTTATATATCTTCTAGGTTAGCCTTCCTTAGTTCTAGAAAGAAGTATTAGGCTAGTATATCTACCTTTCCTTAGTTCTCTACTTATACTATACTATTCTTATCCCTAATTTCTAGGAATTATAGGAGGGGATTCCTCTAGCCTACCTCCTCCCTAGCCTACCTAGCTAGCTTCTATATCTTCTTAGGATCCTCGGTAATTTCCTTAACTATAGCTCTCTAGCCTAGGTTCCTATCTTTCTTAATTTGTTTACCTATAGCCTATAAGGCTTTTAGATATACTACTAGGCTATCTTCTATTCTATCCTAGCTCTACTTCCTCTTTAGGTATCTTATCTTTTTTATAGCTTTACTATATTTCTTTAACTAGGTTATTTTAGTATACTTAGAGGACTTAGCCTTTAGGATTTCCTCTTAGGTTACCTTAGTTAGTATCTTCTATACCTCCTAGGCTATTATATTAAGCTATTATAGTATATCTATTACTTTAGTAGCGATTTCCTTTACCTCCCTCTCTATCCTTTCCTTAATCTTATCCTAATCTACCTTTTTCTATTAAGGTCTTATATCTAGGCTCTAGTACTAGTCTAAGCCTATAGAATTATAGTTTAGATTAGTATATAGTCTAATCCTATTTCTAAGTCTATTCTTGTACTATATTCCTATATATTTTATTAGATTCCTATAGTCCTAAATACTAGGTCTAGGATCTAGTAGCTCTTAGGACTTAGGAGTCTCCTATATAATAGTACCTAGCTCTAGTATTAGGTTAAGGTAGGCCTTTACTATAATTGTAATAAGGTAGTCTAATACCTAATACTAGTTTTAGGTATTATTCCCTCCCTACCTAGGATAGTATAGGTTAAAGTCCCCTAGTAGGATAATCTCTTCTTCTTCCTTCCCTTAGATCGTATCCTCTACTAGTAGGAGGATACCTAGGATATAATCTCTAGTAGGGCTAGATAAGTTATAGTAGTTTAGGATATTAATCTATCGATCTCCTATATAGAGTCTAACTATAATTATATCCCTAGAGTATTCTCTTATATTCTATATCTACGTACTTATCTCCTTAGATATATATATAGTAACCCTTAGGTATACTACGCCTAGGAGTATAGTATAGTATCCTAGGTATATAATACTACTATATTCTTATCAAAGGAGCTAACCTATAGTTCTTAGATTATAACTATATGTTAGTCTTTCGGGTCTAGCTATTAGAGGAATAGGATCTAGATCTTATCTATACTATAGTTAGTATTATACTATAGGATAGTAAGCTTCCTTTAGCTATTATTTATTCTAGGTATCCTAGTATACCTATATATCTTCTATCTCTTTATAGCTCTAGCTCTAGCTTAGTTACCCTTCCTAGCCTATAGCTAGGAGGAATAGGGAGGAGATTCTATTATTCTATAATCTATCTACTAGGATAGCGGAGTTAGTACCTACTAGTCTCCCTAGTAGCCTTCTTAACCTTTCGTCTATTTCCTAGTCTAGACTTATATTTCTAGTAGCTTTTCTCTTAGATCTAATAGTTATCTATTCTTCTAGATCCTTTAGGTCTTTTAGGTAAGTTAGGTAGCTCTAGCTCTTAGTTACTTAGGCTCTAAATGCCCTTACTTTAGTAATAGCTACTTGTTTTACCTTATATAATAATAACTATACTATATAGGTACCTTAATAGTTACTATACTTCCTTAGTATTCCTTAGTATTCGCCTATCTAATATAGCTCTACGTATTTCCTATATATCTATTTAGCTCTATAGTACTTTACGTACTCTATAGTACTTTACGATATACCTAAATTGTCTATACTTAAGATATTATATAGGTCTCTATTTTGGATTAAACTCCTCTATAGTAAAGAGGATACCTTAAGATACGAGGCCTTTCTATATAATATCCCTTACTTAGGCTAGGCTCTATATATCTAGGATAATCGAGAAGTATATCTTGCCTTCCCTAGCCTTTAGGCTTTTTAGCTAGGCTATCTAGGATATCTTAAGACTTAGGTAGAGTCTTCTATTCTCTTCTTAGATCTTATAGATATAGCTTAGGTCCTTAGAATTAAATCCTATAATCCTAAAACTATAGACGAGTACCTAGTATATTAGAGCCTCTACTATAGTACTAGGAAGTATCTTTTATATCTATCCTAGTTTACTTATTAACTTGTCTTTAGTAGGCTTAGATACTATAAAGATCCTTAGGTTACTACTCTTAAGTTTCTTAATAGTAATTAGTACTAATTACTCCTAGATCTCTAAGCCCCTATAGTATCTCTTAGTTAGTAAGGCCTTTTATTTTTTCTTACTCTTCCTTCTAACTAACCCTTATAGTAATTATATAACTTTCTAGGGGAATTCTCTATATACTTAGTATAGCTAGCTAGCCTTAGGAGGTAGCCTATATCTATATTCTTAGTTTAGGTATCTTTAGGGAGGTTTAGAGGTTCTATATATAGGTTTATAGTATACTAATTATATTAGTATCCTTAAGTTAGTATAGGAGTTAGGTTTAGGCCTATTAAAGGAGGGAGAGGAGGGATCGGAAGTCTAGGGCCTAGGGAGTATCTAGTACCTTTTAGATATCGTCTATAAGGGTTTAGAGGTTCTTCTATATATCTCTATTCGTTTTAGCTAGTTAGGCTAGTCTTTCGGGCCTTTAGGGCCTAGTTTAGGTACTAGTTATCCCTTAGATTAGCTTTAGGATAGAGGCTAGATTCCTTCCTCTCTCTATCTTTCCTTAGGACTACTATTACTCTATTATTTCTAGAGAGTTATACTTATATCTCCTATACCTATAGATACTTATACCTTTATCTAGGAATTAGATATATATATATATTTTTTTACTAAATTAAATAATTAGTACTAGTATTATTAGCTTACTTTCTAAGAGAATATTAGTTAGAAAGCTAGAACTAATAATTAGTAGTAATATATTAATTAAATATTAGCTTAGCTCTAAAAAATTAATAATATAATCTTTAGAAATGTAAAAAGTTAGAAATTTCGAATTTCGAATTTCGAAAATTTTAGAATTTCTTAAAGCGTAACTATTTAGTAGTTAATACTTCTAATTAATTTCTATTCGTCTTAGATTCGAAATTCTAGCAAGCTGCCATTCTTGGAACGCGCTAGTGGTCTACAACACTTCCTAGTTCTGGAGGTGAACTGCAGTTCTCGACACTACGACCGAATAACGCCAGCAGCGGCCATACGATTGCTTTTCGATTATCACGCTCACATATTCTGGTCCAACCATTCCGCATCGTTCGCCACGCTCATCGATGGCGTGTGTTGTCCTAGATGAAACGCTTTTCGTGGGATGCGAGAGCGTTTCGCAAACAGCCATTGTTCTACCAGCGAGACTACTTCGGGTACCTGACGATCCGCGCCAACTAGAGCCTCGGTGCTCCCTCTCTCCCTCTCTCTCCCCCCCAAAAGCAGCCCTACTCAACCTCGCCCATACCTGATCAGACCCGCCACGAGGTCTTCAGCCGGCGAGAAATATCGGCTGGTCAAACGGCCTTCATTAACGCACCATTGGCATGAATTGTCCGCAACTCGGTGTGCATGCGAGGCCTTGCAGAGTACATTGCTGTCTCGATACTTAGGCTCTCTTTCAACCAACCTGGCCTAGCCTCGAAAAGCAAGATGAATCATCTGTGCACGTGGAAAAGGGCAACACAGGTTTCTCGTCTATATGAGACCTCTCCAGCCTAAGCCTAGCAGGTGGAATCTGGCAATGAAGATCTCGCTTGGACAGACTGGCGTTCCACTGCACTGGGCAATCAATGAACGGCCTCCTGGAGCATGTCCGCCCGCTGCCATTGTGCTCTGCAGTTGCACTGCGCCAGAATGAAGGCAGTGGTTTTGCCCAAGACCTTACGAGTTTCTGTGGCTTGCGTGGCACCATCAGAAGTGCGCAGTGATGTACGGTAGGGTTCCGCCTGAGGCAGGATCATCGTCGTCGTAGCTGTTACAATCAAGTTCACCTTTACTGCGGGAGTCCTAGTGATTTGGGACGAGGAAGGGTGCTTGTGCGAAATGCACGCACGGACGATGTTCTGGTTACCTTTTCACCAGTAGGTCGACGAAATTCTCCTTTCGTTGTTGACTGAGCTGACTTTTAACAGGTACCGTCTTGCTTTTTGTTAAAAGCCACGATGTGCGAGCAAGGTATATGTGGTCGCCGCGAAGGGCAGTGAACAATGATTGACGCTAAGTTGGTCGACTATTGCATTCATCGCCATTACGCTAATTCGAACTGACCACGAAAAGGGTTGGTCTCTTCGCTGATTGTTGGCGTCGGTCTGGATTTAATACTTGGCGCTCTGGAGTGTTAAGCTTTCACTCCTTTTCCAACAGCTCCGCATTCTGCTGTTTCGAGGGAATCGAAATGCTTGCTATATGCTCTGATGACGATAGTCGCTCTGTGGACTTCCTGGGCGTTCTTTAGCGCTGTCTTCGCTTGTTCACTTTTGGGGTCCGAATGTCGAAGGAACCTGCTTGAATAAGCTCGTGTTCTGGTACGTACGTATCACATGAATGACTTACTTCTACCGAAAGCTTGCCTGACGAATGTGCGCAGGTTCACTCATGCCGGTGCGAATATCATTACCGATATAGCTACTGCGATCCTGCCACTTCCTGTGCTGAACCAGCTGCGACTACCGGGACAACAAAAGTACAATTTCATGTTCGTGTTTGGGTTTGGTCGTCTATCATGCCTCCTGATGTCGTTCCTCCGCCTGCAGTCGCTGTACGTTATCTCCAATTGACAGATGTAAGCTGGGACAATCCTCTGGCTGCGATATATTCTAGCATGGAGGTCAACATCGGCATCATGTGTTTGGTAAGTGATGTTCTGCAATTCAACTTGGCAGCAGCTGATTTTGTGAAAGGACTCGCAACGCAAGTGTTCCCAGGACTCACATTCGGCGACAAGTCATGGTCACGATCGCGATCAACCCCAGCTCGAAGCGTCTCCATCACCGAGGAGCAAAAGCTTCCATGCGCTCGGAGGCCGAGAGAAAGAGGCCACCGCTAAAATCTGGCTCGGTGATGTAAAATGTGATGCAAATCACATCGACATCGATGAGGAGAATCCAAGTGTCATCGAATACCTTCTCCCTCAACATGTGATATTGAGGTCCGCGCATACATTCGGCCAGCCGCGTCGGTATGTATAGTGGGCCGGTGACTGTGATTGGACTGGATCCATCACAGCAAGTCTCTGCCATCATTTCGTTACAACACATCTCCTTCTTGGTCGTTGATCTGACATAGATAACTCACTCGGCCTTCCTAGCGCTTGGCACATCAGGAAGTCCCGCTTCTGACTTGATGTACTGGAGCTCTCGAGCTGAACGATGGCCCTCAAGCATTCCGATTGATCACCCTGTGCCTCTAATGATGATGAGTCGATGAGGGAAGTAAAGTTTGCTCATCATGAGGTCGCTTGGATGCAATCACTGCCACGAACACCATCTATTGGTACTTAGAGCAACTCTGGCGACTGGTGCCCCCAAAAGCCGCCGCACTCGGAATATTATACTGTGCCGACCTCGTCCGAATTTCCGCCGGTGGTCACACTGAATGGTGGGCCGTTCAAGCTATCCACATTACTTAACACTCACAAGGACCAGCAAGGCCTCCACTGTATATTCGTACCTGCACCCTGGAGGAATTGAAGCTAAATTTGATCTTTTATTCTTTCCACCATGTCCTCCTGCCAACCCAGCCCAGAAGCCTGCAATGCCTGCCCCGAGAAGACCAACGGCTGGTCAGAAAACGGCCACTCCGTTGATATAGAAGACTACAAGACCGAACTCTCCTCGTTACGAGCCAGAACGAAGGAGCTTGAAGCAAAACTTTCCCAACTCACAATCGACTCAGGCAAAGAACTTCGATCAACGAAATGGTTCAATCGACAAGACGACAAAGCCCTCTCAGCCCTCTACGTCGAACGCTACCTCAATTACGGCTTGACAAAAGAAGAACTCATGTCCTCAAAACCCATCATCGGCATCGCAAATTCCGGCTCAGATCTAACGCCATGCAATCGATACCACACCACCCTCTCCCATCGGGTCCGAGAAGGGATCCGAAGCGCCGGAGGAATCGCCATCGAATTCCCCACCCATCCCATCCAAGAATCTACCCGAAGACCTACAGCTACCTTGGATCGCAATCTGAGTTATCTGACCTTGGTCGAATTACTCTACGCTTACCCTTTCGACGGCGTAGTCCTCATGACCGGCTGCGATAAAACTACCCCCGCTTGCCTCATGGCCGCAGCAACCGTCAACATCCCTGCAATATGTCTCAACGTCGGACCAATGTTGAACGGATACAATCATGATTCCTCCTCCTCCTCCTCCTCCTCCCTCGTAGGTTCCGGAACCGTAGTCTGGAAAGCCCGCGAACTCCACGCCGCGGGAATAATCAACGACGAGCAAGTCACCGATCTTGTCACCAGGGGTACGCCGAGTGTGGGACATTGTAATACCATGGGAACGGCATCGACCATGAACGCTTTAGCCGAAGCTTTGGGCATGGCGTTGCCCGGCTCCGCGACGATTCCGGCGCCGTATAAAGAACGAGCGCAATGTGCGTATCGCACGGGAATGCAGATTGTGGAGATGGTGAGGCAGGATCGGAAACCTAGTGATATTTTGACGAGGGAGGCGTTTGAGAATGCGATTGTGTGTAATACTGCGATTGGAGGGAGTACGAATGCTCCGATCCATTTGTGTGCGGTGGCGAAACATGTCGGTGTGCCGTTGGATTTGGATGATTGGGATCGCATTGGATATCGTGTGCCTTTGATGGTGAATGTGCAGCCTGCTGGGGAATGGCTTTGTGAGGAGTATCATCGTGCCGGAGGGTTGCCGGCTGTCATGGCTGAGTTGTTGGCGGAAGGGAAATTGCATGAGGGGGTGTTGACTTGTAATGGGAAGACGGTGAGGGAGAATGTTGAGGGCAAGAAGAGTTGGGATCGTAGGACGATTTTCGAGTATGGGAACCCGATGAAGAGTGATGCTGGGTTTTTGCATATGAAGGGTAATCTTTTTGATTCGGCCATCATGAAGACTTCTGTGATTTCGGATGAATTTCGGAAGGTGTTTCTCGAGAACCCGGACGATCGGAATGCTTTTGAGGCGAAAGCTGTGGTGTTTGATGGGCCGGAAGACTACCATGAGCGCATCGAGACTGCTCCGATTGATGAGAGAACGATTCTCGTGATGCGTGGAGCTGGACCACTTGGATACCCTGGTGCGGCGGAAGTGGTGAATATGACGGCGCCAGGACATCTGCTGAAGAAGGGACTGAAATACTCTCTGCCTTGTATTGGCGATGGTCGGCAATCTGGCACTTCAGGCTCGCCTTCAATCCTGAATGCGTCACCAGAGGCCGCAGAAAATGGCAACCTAGCGATACTGAGAGATGGCGACATGCTCAGGGTGGATCTGAACAAGCGGAGGGTAGATATGCTGATTGCGGACTCGGAGATCGAAGCGCGCAGAAAAGAGCTTTTGGCCAAGGGAGGCTACAAGATCATCGAAAGCCACACGCCATACCAGGACATATTCCGAAGAGAAGTTGGTCCACTCAGTGAGGGCATGGTCTTCAAGAGGGCAACCAGATTCCAGAGAGTAGCGCAGAAAGTGCCGATGCCTAGAGACAACCATTAGATGCTGTAGAAGAAGATGACGATTGATCATGGCCACGTGTGTTCCCGAATGCTGTGTTCTGGTGTGCCTGATAAACTAACCCGATGCCGAAGGTGGTAGTGAAGTTTATTTCGGCGGCGAAAAGGGAAAGAGTTTGCAATCGTGACTCCGAATGCCGCAGCTGAATCATCGTTATATGCGCATACCGCTCGCACTGAGTGGTATGAGTCGGTGATCCTTGACAAACACAAGCACATACTGAGTCCCGCGATTTCGCCGATACCGACTCGACGAGACATTGTTCCCATACTGTTCCGATCATGTCAATTCGTATCGAAAGGTCGTCCCCTTCCCACGATGGCGAGGAATTAGTGGCGATGGCCACTGCTGCTTTCGCCAATGATGCTTTGCACAAATCCGGGTTGCCACCAGATATGACAGATGCACAGCTCAAGTCATTCCAAGAGTGGCGGGTGAGAATCGGACAGCTTCGTGCATCGGTACCAAACCGTCATCAGTTTAAAGCCGTTGATGCTGGTAGCGGCAAGATTGTCGGACTCTCAGGCGAGTCTGCCCGGATCTGTGTGGAATTCTCGCTGATTTGACATGCAATAGCCTGGAATGGACCAACTGCCCAAGACCAACCTGATACCACTACGGATCGCTACCCAGGCGCTCCAGACTTCATTAATAAGAAGCATTACGATGATCTCAGCGCCTTGTTCACAGAGTATAGGAAGCAAGTGATGGGAGATCGCAAGGATTACTGGTTTCTTGCATCGATGGCTGTGCATCCTGACCATCAAGGACGCGGAATCGCCTCGCGACTTGTTGCCGATGGGTTGAAACTAGTGGATGCAGATGGAGCAGAGTGCTATTTGGAAGCAACACCGTCCGGGAGAAAGGTGTACGAGAAGGCAGGATTCGTGGTGAAGGCTGAGATTTCGCAGCCACAACTTGATGGCAAATATAGCTTGGTGGTGATGGTGAGACCTGCGGAAAGCGCGTCCGCCAGCAACGGGTCAATAGCACATTGAGTTATGCCGAGTGACTTTATCTTATGCCTGAACATCGCCTCCAAATCCCACGGGTCTTCTCTGTTGTTGTCCTGGTGCGGGCGGAGAGTATGGCACGATCGCCATGACTTGGTAAAGTCTGCCCATGCCCTGCGGGCTGACATCTGTCAGCCTCTTCCATCCACTCTCTATTCGTTTCACAGTTTCTGTGAGCTCGGCTTTGTCGTTGCCGCCTTTCCCAGCTCTTTCATCGTCCAAAGCCTTCTTGACTAGCTGAGCGGCCCGCTCTTCAATGCCCATAGCGGTCAAGAAGCGTGCTTGGTCGACAGGTCCATGGACTTCTACGCCGGGAGAGGAATCAATGGCTGTCTCTGCCAAGCCTAGAAAGTCCACGTCCGCACTCACGTCCGTGGCGCCCGGCTCGTCGAAGGGCGAGACGATCTTGTGCTGCCGGATCCCTCGAAGTGAATTGGCAGGAACGCGGTCTGGTGGCCCATAGTCAATGATCAGAGCCGCGCCAGAAGGCGACGGCTTATTGAGTGGTGTTTCGCGTGGAGCTTGAGATACCTGCCGACCAGGTATTGCTGTCTTCGATTTCGTCGCTTGTTGTTGGTGAGCTGCAATTTCTTCCGGATTTGACCCTCCTATTCTGATGGCCATGTCTCTGGTGTACGTTTGGCTCTCGGGACTGACTTCTACAGTCGCACCGTCTGTCGTCTTCAATGCAGCATACCGCGGAGATGTCTCAGGTAGATACATGGAATGGGGAGTCGCGGTCTTCGACATTGACAGCTCGAATTCCGGCTCTCCTGATTTCAGCCGATGTGGTGGTTTTGGCGAGACGAGAAGTTCTCTCCATTGATGTCCTTCTTGAGTTTTCTGCTTCGTCTGGATCGGTCCAGTCGGCGTTTGGATTTGTTTCTGCTCGTTTGGCTGTATGAATGTCGATTGGAAGATGTGGATGGGAAGAGCGTCGAAGAACTCGTGTGCAATGATGAAGGGCGTTTTCGAAGCGTCTCGGGGCACGAACTTATGGTCTTCCGTCCAGACGATTTTGAGGTCTGGTGAATGGCGACTGATGCTTTCCCAGCCAGCTTTGGTCTCTGTCGTTGGGTTGTCGCCACATAACAGTTCGTGTTGTGCTTTCCGAAGAGTAACACTGGCTTCGATCAGGTAGACAGCTTCAACAGCTTTGGCAAGATGAGGAAAGTTGCGAATGGTCTAGGAATATACTTATCTCAGTGGGCCAAACCCTACAAAAACATTCAGCAGCTCTTACACGTAGCATATCGCTCATCAGCGTGCCTCTGCCTGGGCCTACTTCCATCAGATATACGCCCTCGCTTTTTCTTCCTTGTGCGATCCATTCCGCCACGATCCAGACGCCTATGAGCTCTCCGAAGATCTGACTGATCTCTGGAGATGTTACAAAGTCTCCTCTTGCACCGAACTGATCTCGATCTGACGACAGAGCGCCAGTGTAGTAGCCGCCCAGGTCAGAGGTCAGAACTTGTCGCATAAATGAAGCCACAGGTAGCGGTCCGGTGGTCTATCGCGTCTTAGCAATGCAGGCATGAAGGATCCAAGAAACGACAAACCGTAATCGCCTCTGCCAATTGCCTGGCTAAAGGCGTTGACCATTTGTGACCTGACCATTTGTGACCACTGTCCGTAGAGCTCCGTCTTGCGCCAAGCGCGCCGACCGCCGACCACCTTGTATTCTGGCTGTTGACCAGAGCCTGACGCGCCGAGCGCACCAAGCTACGTCTCATGATATTCTCCCAGCTTGAGGGCGGGTGTGTTGCAAGAATGAGGAAAGGCAGAAGACCATGACGCCCTTCACTCGGACGGACAGGACGCCAAGCGCCTCGGTTCCCAAAACTGAAGTCCTCCGCTCACCTCCGCTCACCTCCGTAACGACGACAACAACGACATCAAACACGCAAAGTACGAGAGCGCCGGTCAGGTGGTCACATCGACATACATATACTCGTGGTTCTCATGACGTTGCTGGCGTCAGAAAGATCGTTCTCAACTGGCCACAGGTGAAGACGCTCGATGATTCCTGATCGCCTTCTCAGCCCTATCATTCATTTCTCATGCCACAAATCCTTCTGGCGTAGCTGGTACGAAGAGAGCTATGAAGCATGGTGTCAAGGTCTAGATCATATCCCCAAGGAGAAGCTTAGAACACAGTCAGTGCAAACAATCGGTCCTTTCGCGCAATTTTGGTCACCTAAGAATGTTGTCTAGATCTATCTCGGGAGACCAGACTAGAAATCAGTGATCGTGTTCAGTGCATGTGTGTGTAGGAAGTCACGTGTGTGGCTAGTGTGTGGCTTAATACGAATCACTGATTTCTAGTCTAGGCCGGTTCTGTCGACTTAGATTATGCAAACTGAACTCTTGATGTTTTGACTAAATGCAAGGCTACAGCCTTTACTTAGGCATTAGATAGAAATAAAAATTGCTTAATAGATATATTAAGTAATTATCTAGTAACAGGACGTAGCCGATTTTGGAAAAAGGGCCTAATTATTACGTATTCTTGTCGCGAAAATTTCTATTCGAATTCATGATTATGCAGGCTCTGCAAAATCTGACAGAACCGGATCAGACCAGAATCAAAGACTGCGGTGTGGCTGTGCAGTCACGTGTTTCTGGTCTGAGTAGGAGATAGGTCTAGATAGTCTCAGAGAAGTGAAGTGTACCGTACCTTCGAGTGAGGCAGAAAGTTTATTTCGTGCTTTAAAGTGAGGATCGCCATACACTCCACACTTCGACCGCGATACTCCGAATAATGTCATCGCGCTGGGCAGATACGGAAGAGGATGCAGTCGAAAATGCGCGAAGAAAGGCAGCAAAGGAAGAGAAGAAGCGACTAAAGGCAGAAAAGCAGCGGAAGGCCGAGGAGGAAAAGTGCGCAGCTGAGGCGGCGGCAGCGAAAACGAACGGACATGGCAATGACGGCGAACGACCATCCAAACGACGCAGACTATCGCAAGAATCAGCTACTGCTCCAGCACAGCCAGAAACCGAGCGCGAGCTCCTGCGCTTCCATGCGCCGACGTGGCAGCCGTGTCGATCTGTAGAGAGATTTGACAAGCTCAATGCCATCGAAGAAGGCAGCTACGGTTATGTCTCTCGCGCCAAAGAACAAGCAACGGGCGAGATTGTCGCTCTGAAGAAGTTGAAGCTCGACCCGGTAAGAGATGGAGGATTTCCAGTCACTGCTTTGCGCGAGATTCAGTGTTTACATGCCGCCAAGCATAGACACATTGTCAATCTGCGTGAGGTGGTGACTGGCGAGCGGGAGACTAGAGGCGACGTCTACCTTGTCATGGACTTCCTGGAACATGACCTGAAGACGTTGCAAGAAGAGATGCAAGAACCGTTCATGCCGAGCGAAGTCAAGACGCTTTTGCTTCAACTGGGCAGCGCTGTGGAATTTCTTCACGATCACTGGATACTGCATCGCGATCTGAAGACGTCTAACATCCTCATGAACAATCGAGGCGAGATCAAGCTCGCAGACTTCGGCATGGCAAGGTTCGTGGGAGATCCTGCGCCGCCCAACCTCACGCAACTTGTGGTCACACTGTGGTATCGCTCTCCGGAGCTGCTACTCGGAGCTACTACATACGGCGCCGCGGTCGATATGTGGAGCATTGGATGCATCTTCGGAGAGCTACTCACTCGAAACCCGCTTCTGCAAGGCAAAACCGAAGTCGACCAGTTGAGTAAGGTGAGTTGAACATCCAGTCATCACGACTGGGAAGCTACAGATATCTTTTGCTTGCCCTTTTTCATTAACGTGTTTTGCTGCAGATATTCGAGCTCTGCGGCGTACCTAACGACGAAACCTGGCCTGGTTTCAAACGCCTGCCGAACGCACGAAGTCTTCGGCTACCTTCTTCCCGTGCCGCACAAGGCAGTATCATTCGTTCCAGGTTCTCGAATCTTACGAATGCTGGTGTCAAGCTTCTCGACTCTCTCCTGAGCTTGGATCCGTTGAGCAGACCGACTGCGAAGGAGATGCTTGAACATGCATATTTCAGAGAAGATCCGCGGCCGAAGCCTACTGCAATGTTTCCAACATTCCCATCGAAGGCAGGTCAAGAAGGAAGACGACGGCACGCAAGCCCACATGCTCCTGTTCGTGGTGCTGCGCCTGGCTTGCAGGGCGAGGTGGACTTTAGCAGTATTTTCAAGGGCAGAGAGGAAGAGGAGAAAGGTGGTGGGTTCCAGCTCAAGTTGGCTTAGTTGCCTTACATATCGTCTTGTGCTCAAACCAAGCCAACAAAACACTGTACTCACTCATGCATTGTCTCTTTCCTCCCAGCGTGTTTGCGTCCCATCCTCTATGCCGCATCGTGTGATGCGTGTGAATTTATGCTTCGGCTAGCGGCGAATCTTCGGCTCAAGTTCTACTTTCTTCTGAACTCCAGGTATCTCAGTGGCATTCATAAAACATAAAACCATTGTGTATCAACAAAGACGCCCAATGAGATATCAAGATACACTCTGACCTTGCTGACTGAAAGCCGATGATGCTCAGAGTGTCCACGCTGGAGGAAAGACTACAGTAACATGATGAGCATACTCAATCTGCCTCCTGCTGTTCGGTCTCAAATATGGTCAAGATGCATCAAATCTGGGATTTACACATCGCCTCTTGGCCCGCAAAGACTCGTATCCGGAAGCTTGCCTTTGAGATCATCATCATTGGATCCTTCCAGCCGCGGATATGCAACTGTCCACATCAGCGAGAACGACAAGGTGTTCCAGCGTCTTCCAGAGAAGGGTGCAGGCGAAGATGTCCTGCAATGGAATGAAATCATGGATGCTGCACGCAAAGCTCTAGATCAGCACTCACAGGCCACTGTAGCAGAAAAGTATGCCGTTTTGGCCGATTTGCAGCGTCGTGTAAAGACCAAACCCTCGAATCCCACTGCGAAGCGCAATTTTATTCGCAGTTTCTTACAGGCAAAGGCAGCGCAAGACCCTGCGAGTGCTATCCGACAGATGCTCCGAGAGCGCACACCCCTCAAGTGTGAAGCAGAGCCTCAAGTCTGTGAAGCAGAGCCTCAAGTCTGTGAAGCAGAGCCTCAAGTCTGTGAAGCAGAGCCTCAAGTCCAAGCTGGAAGTCAGCCGCTGGGAGATAGCGGCCCATCAGAAGATCGTACATGGCTTGAAGCTCCGAAAGCTAAAGCGACCCAGGACTTTGTCGCAGCCATAGACACAAATCCAGGCCTTTCTATTGCTGAGCTCCTGGAAGAGGCTGGTTCCGACGAGTCAGAGGTGATTGATGCCCTTTCCGTTAAGCATCATTTGCCATTGCCTGCAATGGAGTATCGAGCTCTAGGCTACCCCAAAAGCTTGACGAAGGATGACTGCAATCGTATTACCGGAATTCAGCCTCGGCAGGGCTTGTACAAGCTGTGTTCTGATGCCGGCGTGCGCATAGACCATAGCTGTGACTATTCATCTCCCGCGTCGGGTACAAGATATCAATGCTGCTGTTCTCTCAAGCTTCAAATTGGTGATGGGCACCTAAGTGCAATTGCAGCTGGACCATCAAAGTCTGAGGCAGAAGGTGCAGCGTGGCTTGGGATTCTATCCAAATGTCATGTATCAGGGGTCTTGCAACGGTTGTCATCACTGAGGACCGGCGCTACCGCCGAATTACAAGCCACGAAGTCGGAAGGCAAAAAGGCGCAGACCCCAAAGTTGGAAGTCACCACCCCAGAAGTGCAAGATTACCGGCTGTTGGACAGCATCAAAGAGAAGGAGCAATACGCCAATATCACTTCCCGGTTGTTTCAGGCTTCCTCAATCTCCACCGAGATCAACAACAGATGCCAAGCCCTCAACTTGCCGCATGAAACTCAGATCAACATATCGTCAGAAGGCACCGTTTTCACTTGTACCCTCAACCTCCAAATCCCCGGCATAGCGAACGAGAGCAGCACTGGACGCGGCAGCAGTAAGCAAACAGCTAAGAAAGACGCGTGGGTAGCGATGCTTGTCAAGTTGGACGTCGGCGGCGCGATATCCGAGCTCTTCTCTACATCAGCTACGAAGCGAAAACACGCTGATTTGGAAAACGAACCAAAACATGATACTCCGGAGCCGTTGCCGGCAGATGAAGATATCGAGCTTGTTGATGTGCAGGAAGACCTCATAAAACAGGAGAAGAATGGCAAGATCGAAGTATTCAACTACGCTGCTAAATTCGGACTAGTGCCTGAGTTCGACCTACGCTTACTCAAGCGTAGGATGCGTGGCCAAGCTGCCAGGAGCAACGCGAAGCCTGTCGTCCAAGTTTCGATCAAGCTGCCTGAACAAAATATTGAGGTCAGCACACATGGCGGCACTACCGTCCAAGCTGAAGTGGCCGCGTTGCTCGCGTTCAAACGCGCTGCTGAGGAGCTTCACGCCAGGCAAGTGGAGGTGGAATCTTGCAGGAACTTTCATGCTTTGAGCACCAAGACAGCTCAAATTTTCGTTGAATACTATCGCAAGCGCAAAGGACGAACCTTCCTCGAATTCGAAAACGAGGAGACTGGTTATGGCGGTGAGACTGGCACCATGAGTCAATTGACGCTGGACGGGGTGCCTGTTGGTCGGCGGGTTGCCATGCAGACCAAGAAAGCTGCTGAAGAGGTGGCATACCTGACGGCTGCAATTGAGCTTGCGCACAGAGACCCTGATATACTCGCCAATTTTGCAACGGATCTGAAGCATGGCAATCTTGCCAGGTCTCTTGGAACTCATGCCGCCGTGCGTGCGACCATAAAGTCTGATGCCCTTGATATCATGCGACAGACGCTTGTTGAGGCCAGGCAGGCAGGTCTACCAGATGTGCGAGAATCCTTGACAGCAATTGAGACACTTGTTGGTAAACCCAGAGAGCGCTCTCGTCCCCGAACACCAAAAGCTCTGGCGAGCGAACAGCTCCTTCAGCGTCTGAAGCAATTCGAGGACGATCCGGGCACCGCAAAGCTGCGCGAGACAAGAGCATCTTTGCCAATGAGCCAGTACTCGTCAAAAGTGCTTGACCTCGTATCTGATCATGTGTACAGTATCGTGGTTGGCGCCACTGGCTCAGGCAAGACGACACAGGTGCCTCAGATCATCCTTGACGATGCCATACGGCAAGGGAATGGAGGATCTTGTGACATCATCTGCACTCAACCGCGCCGTCTTGCCGCGTCTTCTGTGGCTCAGCAAGTGGCTCTAGAGCGAGGTGAACAATTACAACAATCAGTTGGCTACCAGGTTCGTGGAGACTCAAAGCTGCCCCAGTTGGGAGGCAGCATCACTTACTGTACAACTGGTCTGCTACTGGAGCGCCTGAAGTGGAATGCTGACGATGTAATGGACAACACATCGCATGTGGTCATAGATGAGGTGCACGAACGAGACATCTCTATCGACTTCTTGCTCATAGTGCTGAAAAAGGCAATCAGGGTCAGACAAGCTGCTGGTCAGAAGGTGCCCAAAGTCGTTCTGATGTCGGCCACAATGGACACCAAACTCTTCTCGGCATATTTTTCCAGCCAAGTCGATGGCATGCTCGCGCCGTGTCCACATCTCAACGTACCCGGGCGTACATTCCCTATCAAGGAGAAGTACCTCGGTGATGTGTTGGGTGAGCTGTTAACAGCTCATTCTCAAGAGTTTTGGCGTCTGGCGACTTTCGATAAGGATGCTACCACGGGATACCTTGAATCTGAGGGCGCATTTGAGCGCGCGAGATTCGGTCTTGAAGGGACCTCGACGCCATCGGCCATTGACTGGAAGAAACCTCAAGTCATCAATCAGGAGGAAGCCAAGTCACAAGCTGTGCGGAAAGAGGAAGGGCTTGTGCCCGTCGCACTTCTTGTGGCGACGATAGCACATATTTGCAGAACGACCTCGAACGGAGCCATTCTGGCTTTTCTCCCAGGCCTCCAGGAGATCACCGCGACTGAGGAGTTGTTGATGCAAGCCCCCGTCTTTGGTGTCAACTTCGCGGATGCAGATGCCTTTCAGATCCATTTGCTACATTCAACAGTACCCGTGGAGAAGCAGCGGCAGATATTTGAGCCAAGTCCAAGCGGATGTCGCAAGATTATTCTATCGACCAATATTGCCGAGACAAGCGTCACTGTTCCTGATGTCCAACATGTTGTTGATCTTGGCAAGCTTCGTGAAAACAGGTACGACCACGTTCAGCGAATCACATCACTACAGACAGTATGGGCAAGCAAGTCCAACGCTCGACAGCGAGCCGGTCGAGCCGGTCGCGTGTCAAGTGGTAACTACTACGCCCTCTACTCTCTCGAACGACGGAAAGCAATGTCAGCCTCTGGGCTGCCGGAGTTGCTTCGCGCCGACCTCCAAGAGACGTGCTTGTCCATCAAGGCTCAGGGGTTCCAAGAATCGGTCTCCAGCTTTCTTGCCGCGGCTATTGAGCCACCGCCTTCCACAGCCGTTGAAGCCGCCGTGAACAATTTGAAGGCAATCGAAGCTCTGACGCCTGACGAGAGGTTGACCGCTTTGGGTGCTGTGCTTGCAAAACTGCCTGTACATCCCGCACTGGGCAAAATGGTCTTGCTGGGTATCATCTTTCGCTGTCTTGATCCGATGATCATCATTAGCTCAATGGGTACTGAGAGGTCGCTGTTCGTGTCACCGGTTGGTGAACGAGCGCAAGCCAAGCTAGCCAGAGAGGATCTAAATGTGGCAAACTCTGACCATATTGCTTTGTTGCGCGGCTTTCAAGAAGTGCGAGATTGTCTGAACCATCACGGGCAATCTGCAGCATTCAGCCGAGCCCAGGCACGATACCTACATTTCGGTGCATTCCGCGCGATTCATCGGACGGCGAAACAAATCGAGCAAAATTTAATCGATGCAGGTTTGCTGGAGGTGTCGTATGACATGAATAAAGAAAGCCGTGGATTCGGCGGCATTGCGCTTAACTGGAACTCGGGCAACATAGACCTGGTCAAATGTCTCCTGATGGCCGGAGTCTATCCCAATATAGGTGTCAGAGGCGCGCATGTAAAGGGCCCTCTCCATCGCACAGCCTCGAAAGATAAAGTATTGTTGCACCCAAGCTCCGTCAACGCGACTCACGGCAAGCCTTCCGCGCCGATCGAGGATCAGGTATATGCATTCACAACTCTCGCTCGCAACGTCAGCGGCAAGTCGGTGTTCATGCGCGACACGTCCCTCGTCTCACCTCTTGCTGTCCTCCTCTTTGGCGGGCGCTTGGAGGCAAGAAAGCATTTCCAGGAATTGATGATGGACGACTGGCTGCCCTTCAAGACATGGGGGAACAGCGCATACGTGTTGCGGTTGATCTTGGAGTTCAGGAAAGCTAAAGACAGGATGTTGAATGGTGCTTTCCGATCATTGTCCGAGCCCACTGGTAAAGGTCTGGCAGACGACCCTATCAGAGAGATTTTTGCCAAAGGACTTGTAACATTGTTGGATGCGAACGGGCCGCAGTCTGAAAGAGAGAACTGGGTGCCTAAGAGTTGGAGAAGGAGAAGTGAAGTCAGTCCCGATACGTCTTAGCTTGGCTATCATACTGCGGCTGCCTTTGGAGGACTCAGTCTTGATGGCGGCAGTGTTGCGCATCAGGACTGGGCGTTTATGTGTGGATATTCTGGCTTTGAGATGCATGGCGATGGACAAATGGCTCGGAATGCCGCAACCACTCAGCTCTTGCATTAAAATACCCTACCTACTGTATAGATTAGAGAACTATTGAGCATTGGCATTCTTCCTCGCCCTTCACATACTAATAAGTACTAGCCGGATAAAGATACTAATCCGCTAAATATCGTCTAATTACTTATCTCTACGCTTAAGTAACAATATAATTTATAGCGTAATATAATCTATAAGGATACTATATATATAGAATATTAAACTTTTACTAAAGCTAGTATAGGCTATTAAGAGGATATCTCTAAAGCTAAATATTAGACGACGTAGGACTCGAATTTACTGCCGGCCAAGAAAGGTTGTGGCCTCAGGCTGTACTGAAATTCAAGGTTTGCGCTACTTTGGCCAAAGTTGCGACTCAATATGAATCTCAACTTCACATTTCCACCGCCACCGAAACATCATCACAATACACCGCCAACACGACGTCCGCCAACATGTCGCGTGGTGGTGGCGCTGGTCGCATGGGCGGCAAAGATCTACCATTCGAAGTTGACGCCGATCTCGAAAATCAAATTGCTCAGTATCGCGCCGACCAGGTCGATGATGAGGACTGGTTGAGAACACTCTATCCCGTAAGTGGCCATCGAAAGCGGTGTTCCCATCGCCGCCTCCGTGCTCTCACCAATCTGCTGACGTGAATCTCAGGAGATGAAAGTGCGCCAACCGCCACCACCAAGTGCTTGGGAGAGACAGCGTGTTGCAGACTACCGCGAGCTCAGACGCCTGAGACGTGAAGGTTCATTCTTTATCGACAATCCAAAGACTGGCAAGCGCAATCCAGCCGAGTTCAATGCCTTCGAGGATCAACCGACTTTCAACAACAAGAAGCAAAAGCGCTCGACTGGCCTACCAAACTTGAAGAAGACCGTCATGCGTAGGCGCCACTCGACGCACTTGGACGCAGTATTTCGCTGACCTATCAACAGTAAGAGAATTCCTCCCGGATGAATTGAAAGACTTGGCTCCTAGCGATGACGAAGAAGAGGAAGCACGCCAGACCCGCGTGCAGAGCCAAATGAGTCAGATCAAGAAAAAGCGCGTCGACAAGCTTGCCCGATTCGATGAAGGCGGTGATGACGATGCCGTTGCCGCTGACAAGGTTGATGACGATGAAGCCGACGAGAACGAAGAACGCGACGAAGATGGCATCGACATTCCCGAGGACGACGACTTCTCCGAAGATGAGGATGACCTTGGCAACGACTACAACGCAGAGAAATACTTCGACGACGGTGATGGTATTGATGACGAAGGTGGAGATGATGGCGGTGGTGAAGACGCTTGGTAATATTATACTGCCTGATCTTCCTGGATTTTCTCTACCTGGACTCTGGTCTTAGGATATCTCCCTTTTCTTCTCTTTTGATGATCATGATACCACTTTGCATGAGAGAGAAGACACATACATACATACACCCTCGATACGACGAAATGTACTACGCATATCTTTTGATACCATCATGCTGGACATGTGCGCTGATTGGGATCATAGTAAGGAGTTTGCAGACGAGCCAGTCAAGAAGACCAATGCCACTCGCTCAGATGGCGCACCACGCGACAAGTTCTATCTCAAGCACAGTAAGGCATATCGCATGGGCGTTGATAAGCCTTTTTGCGAGAGAAGCCGAGCTTCCGATGGGGCAGACACGTTCTTCCGCCGAGTCCGTGAGCGCAACGGCGAGCTCATACCCACGCCTGCTGGCGGTAGAGCGTGGGAGAACCGCATGCGTGCTGACCTGGACCGTTGCAAAAAGCGCGAATCTGCCATGTACGCCAAGAATGCTGATCCAGATAGATACGATGCCAGGGGCCATCGCATTGGGTTCTCTTGAACTGTAGAAGCTTGGTCGCTCATTGATGATGGATCTGTGGACGGCAGAATGAGTTGTTCGTGTCGAAGCTTTGGCATTCTGGACAGTTCGAGCACGCTTGTGATGACGGACCTTACCTGGCACTGGAACTTGTAGGAGCGAACACATACCATTGTTTGGCTTCCACTCTTCAAGTCCAAACCCTTTCCTTCCTTCCCTCCTCATCACACAGCACACTACACTACATTAACAAACTACACTACACTATATCAAGCATCTACCACAGTATGATATCCTCCAGCACAGTATACCACCAGTAGGATTGACTCCGCCTCAGCGCGGCTGCCGAGCAACCCAGATCGCTGACAGTACCCGTAGTGACGCTCTTCAATCCGACAGAACCGAAAAGGCGTTGGACCGGAGCTGGGCGGCGACCCGTGCCAGGCATGAGAAGGAGGAGAAGAGATTCGGGCTCCAGTCCCGAAACCCTACTCTGGCCGTGAGCGCGCGGTCGTCGCTAGCGACCATCTGCTGAAGAGGAAGGGGGAGATAGAGGGAGGAGTGCTGGAGAAGCCGGCAGAATGAAAGCCGGTGGCTTGGTTTGACTGGGCAACCCGAGGGTCTACCAGACAGACACATTGTTTCAACTCCGTCCAGAGAATGGCATGGTCGTGGTCACCCGCGTCAAGAACAAGGACCTGGGTCCTACGCTATCGTCCGCGACCTTGCGCAGCAGTTCAAGGACCTCTACGACCCAGATAGGCGGCCTGAGGGTATCTGTCTGGCCCACCTCAAGGCTTGCGCCAATTTCTGCGGCCTAGACTAGGCTGTGACGAAGGACGACCTCGCTGATCGTCTCTACGAGCTCGGCGACAACTGCGATACCATGGAGGACTTCGGGGCTTTGCTACGGTAGTGCGCAGCCATGTGAATGAAGTGGGACCTATCCTCCGCTTTGCCTAGCGCGCGATGAAAGAGCGATTTGAGAGAGGTTAGCCTCGCCGTCGAAGAGTATCGGCAACTCGCGAAGGAGTTCGACGAGGTATATTACCGCGATTGGTCTCTTATCCCGTAGACGCCGTCTCCTCTGACCAAGTACAAGGAGGTGCCATACAACCTCTACTACCTGACCGCTCTCTATCCAGCGGCCTTCCTCACCGCGCTAGGCGGCTGGCAAGCAGTGTCTCCAGTCCAAGAACGATGGCTGCGCTCATTCGGTCCTTTTGGTCGTCTGCAATGTGCTGAAGGAATCTCTGACCTAGTTTCACCTGCCAATCACTTTAAATGATCGATTCTGCTTTGATGCCCATTCCCGCAGCTATTAGGTCGGGTTGAAGATCCTATGCTTGACATAGTGAGTAATGCGTCACCCTTTTCGATGGCCAATCGAAACTGCTACGACTTCACCTTCAGTCCTGTACCACTTCCGTCTACCTGCGGCAGTCACGTTTGATTCTGGACCTCTTCATGACGTGCAGGGCGACATAATGCGATGGTGAACGGATAGAACCCTGTACACCTGTAGCGCTATGAGTTCGGTATTGTGTCGACATCGCAGCGCTCTGTTTCCAAGCTGCAGCTGGTTGTGAGACCTATTCAGCACTGAGCATTGCTCAGAGCGGTTGATGTGATACTGCCACATTCCGCAGTCTCCGCCTCTGTGAGCGTCTCCCTGCAGTTCCGTGGCGGGGAAAGGCATCTGGGCATAGCGGACAAGCAGTACTGTTCTCATCAGTGGCTTCGTTGGGAGACCGGAATTGCCCACGGAACTGATGAAGCCCATGTCAGGCAGTGATACTGTACATCTGCTCCTACCGCTTGGGACTTATTGGCATGGAACTTGCCGAGATTGCAAGTCCTTGAAAGCTTAATTGGGGCCTTTGGTCGCAGCGAAATAACGAGCTGACTTGGGCCCATTGAATGGTGCCACCTCATCAGGCTGTTTGATTGAAGTTGCCAAGAAAGACTGCCGGTAGCTGTCAGCCGCCAGGCTCCAGCAATTGGCTCGAATGGTCCACGTTCCTCCCATATCCTGAATAGGGGATTTGGTTTTGATAATCTATCGTGCTCCTTCCGACTATGGTAGTGGTAATAAGTACTGCACGTCTTTCTCATCCCAGGATTGACTTCAGACGGCCACGAGCCCGGCGATCACCTCAATGCCGAACCTTGGTCTATCAAGACACCGAGAGTATGGCATCTACCAGTACCAAGGAAATGGAGAGCTGCCCAGAGGCCCAACACTCGTCAAATTGCACGTCTGTGACTGGAGTCTCTTCTGGTATACGTTTGCCAGGGTCTCTTGCCGCTCCCACTTGGTCGGTCCTGGAGCTCACGGAACGCCGAGAGGTACAGTAATGATGTAGCAAAGCCATCGTCAGGCTGCTTTGAACTCTTCTTGTGGTCGTGTAACGATGGTCCGTCCCATCTGCGGCCTTTGCTCGTTAGGTCCACTGGTCGACTATTGCAGGCACATATCTGCCAGATCAAGAATATCTGCCACGTGAGGACGATGCGGTCTGAAGCATGAGTACTGAGCACAAACCCAGATCCTGGTCCTCACGGACATCTTGGTTCGGCGTGCCGCGTGCCGAAGGTCCAGCACCAAGCTCGTGGATGGAGTTGCGAAATGAGCGTTGCAGTGGTTGCAATGCCTGTACATGGAAGCTGTGTCTGGCAGTCGTTGGTATGTGCCGAACACCTTCCGACAACCCGCAAATTACTTTGACCATATTGCCTGCTTATAGGAAAATACCAGAAAGCTTCGTACCCTCGTAGCTCTGTTAGCGTGGTCAAAGATAGAAATAGCCCTTGCAGCAAATCAATCCTCTTTTCAGTTCCACCTATCACGCTTCTCGGGTTCCTGAAAAACTCCAATGCTTGTCCAATGCTTGTTTTCGGAGCACGGCAGAACTGTGCAATTGTTGATGATGGTCTGAGCATTCCAGACCTGTATGATTGTCCTCGAAGATGCTAATTTTACATGAAGACTACCGACGTGTGGATGTCAACGATGGTATAAAGAATAGAAAGTCCTCCTCAGGGAGGAAGTTCACCTCTCACCAACACAACAACCAAGCACCCAGATCTGCAAGATCAAGTCTCTTTATTCGATACACTTTGTCTTTCAGGCGTCCGGTCACTTCATATCATCAGCATCTCCACAGCCACCATTGATTGAAGATGCAATTCAAGTACCTCGCTGCGCTTGTCGCCGCTGCAAGCCTCAGTCTTGCTGCCCCGTCTCCAGAATCGGCACCAATGTCTGGCTTGGGCACTGCCTTGGTGCGACGAGGCTGCCAGATGCACGAAGACAATGCCTTGGCGAGCGCCATCAAAGCCAGAGATTACGACCAAATTCTCGCTGCAGTCAAAGGCCGCACCACTGTCGAAATCAATGTCGACCTTGCAGAGATTTACTCCGAGCGTTCTGCGGCGGACATAGAAGCAGACCTGAAGGCAGCCTTCACCGGCCGCACCATCGAATTCAAGGTCGGCGACGAAAACGAAGAGGCCCAAGAGCTATCCGCGCTTGGTAGCAGCAAGGACGATGGCACCACGACTCATACTGGCCGCTCAATAGTTAAGCGCGACATCTACTACTGCGGAGGACCCCCATTCTATGGTGTTCTGGGATATGGCTGCGGATTGTCGACTCTCCTCTATGGCCTCGGCGGCTACCAGCCCGGGCTCCTCAGTGGTCTGGGACTCGTGGTTGACGGTCTCGGTGCAGCCCTTGGCATCGGTAGCATTCTCAAATAGACGTCTTGTGCTGGAAACTTGATCTAGCATGAAGAGAGGCAGGCGTGGGGGGTAGATGGACCATGTATGATGCCGCATTTGGTCGGCGTTCAGAGGGTAACTCCCTCCGGCAGGGTGAATATTGGAACTCTGAGGCGTCTAGTATGCCATGTTCAGTAAGAGATTTAATAGTCAACATCCCCCTCATGCTGCTTCGATCTTTGCTGCGATTTCGTCCCACACTGCGTTTTGTATATGGAAACTTGGGGGGCCGAATTGCATGGCCCGGATTCCGTTTCTTGGTGAGGATTCCTGCGTGCCGCCGGTGTGCATGCTCGCCGCTGACTAGTTCTATGCCAGTAGGAGCATAGTCTACGTGCGGTATACAGAAGTTGTAGGCTTGTTGTTTGCTCGAGGTGTTTTGCTTGGCAGGAGATATGACCGCGGTAGAACCTACCTGGCCTTAACACGCCACTCACTGGTCTTCAGAGCTCGTCCAACTCCTAATTATCATGAAGAAACAAGCCATATCAGGATTACGAGTCCAATCGGTGCTTCTAATAGTCTGGTTGTGACTACTCCAGCGACCAGCCATATGGGACTCGTGCGCACATATATTATTGGCCTGCATTCCGCTGTATCATCCTAAGCTGAATATCATATCATGCAGCTAGCAGCCGTTGCGCATTATAGCGCGAAGAGTATGCAGCAGCTTGGCATTATCCCGCCCAGAAATACAAGTACAATGGTCTCGCCGAGGTCAGCTCTGCTCAACTGTATCGTCGAGCTATGGGGACCGTGTCCATTGCCACGAGCTTCTTAGCCATTGCAGTCTTGCTTGCCTGGCTCAAATTCACATCTGCTACTAAGAACTTACCATTGCCTCCAGGACCATCAGGCGTTCCGATCCTCGGCAACACTCTGCAAGTTTCGAAGGAACATGCATGGAGACAGTACCTATCGTGGATCAATGAATTCGGTCCTGTGGTCCGCCTCAGTATTGCCGGCAAGACATTCATACTTCTGGGCAGTGCTGCCGCAGCAACAGATCCCCTCAACAAGAAGTCTTTGACTACTAGCGCTCGACCACGAATGATCATGGCTAACGATCTCGTCACCAAGAACATGCATATCCTGCTCAGACCCTACACTGCTATGTACAGACTGCATCAAAAAATGCAAGCACCTGTGCTAAGTGTGGCCGTGGCGAACAGCGAGAAGATTTATGAGCTAAAGTCTTTACGACTTTTGCATAATCTGCTGCAAGGAGGACCAAATGTCAACTTCCAAAAGCATCTGGAGACCGCCAATCTCGGTGTCGTTTACGCCCTTGTCTACGGGATGAACGTCGACACCGGCACGGAAGAAGTCGTCCTAGAAACAATCAAAACGCAACGAGAGTTCAACAGAGTCACACTCCCCTGCGCATATCTCGTAGACACACTTCCATTTCTCAACTACCTACCCACCTTCCTAGCACCTTGGAGACGCGAAGCCGAAGAAATCTACAAACAAGAAAGCAACCTCTACTTCAAGAACCTTCGAGCCAGCCTTAATGCGCCAGGCTGGAATTTCGCAAAACACTTCTCTCAATCAACCGAAAGTAAACAAATGAGTCAAGTCGAATTAGCTTACAGGCTCGGAATCCTCACAAACGCAGGCTTCGATACCACGACTATGGTCATGGAATGGTTCATTGTAGCATTGATCACTCATCCCTCATGTCTCCGAAAAGCACAAAAAGCTCTCGACGAAGTCGTTGGTCATGATCGTCTCCCAAACCTTGCAGATAAAGATCATCTCCCTTACATCACAGCCTTGGTCGAAGAAGTCCTCCGTTGGCGAAATATTATGATTGCGGCCTTCCCTCATGTCGCGACCGAAGACATGGAATACAAAGGCCAGTACCACATCCCGAAGAATTCCATTTTGATTCCACATATGTGGGCCATCGACCACGACGCAAAAGTCTTCTCCGACCCAGACGACTTCATCCCGGAACGTTGGCTTACTCCTGATGAGAAACATCTTCTCGGGCCACAGGAGTTGAGCCATTTTGCTTTTGGATTTGGGAGGAGGAAATGTACGGGATTGAATATTGCGAGGAATACGATATGGTTGATTTTGGCGAGGATTATGTGGGGGTTTGATGTTGGGAATTCTGTGGGTGAGGATGGGAAGGTTGATGATATGGCCATGGATGGCAGTGGGTTTAATACGAGGGCTTTGCCGTCTAAGGCGAGGTTTGAGGTGAGAGGGGATTGGGTTGAGAAGATTGTGAAGGAGGAATGGGAGGGTACGGAGAAGGATGTTGGGAGTTATTTGAGTTGAGTGACGAGCTGTTCGAAATGAATGTTGGTCGTTGGTGTGCAGATGTTAGATTTGTATCCATTCACCGGCGAGTGTTCGATGGTAGAATTGTGGTTCTTCTGAGCGTGTCAGTGGTCCACCATTTACCAATTCTTGCATTATGGTGCCTGAGCAATTCACTTGTCGGCCAGATGGCAGCCGTATGGCGCGGCGATTTTCGATCACTGTCGGATCGAGCCAAGCTCGGAATGCAGAGCTATCGGGTACGATTTGAAGCGTTTCTGAGATCTCTTGAACGCTGTCCCGCACGACCAAAGCCTGTGCGGACTCTCCTTACTGTTGAAACTGCGTTTCATAGTATGCGAGAGTGCAGATATACAGCTCTTCGACGCTGATGGAATAGTCCGGTGTCAACTCTACGGCCAAGTTCAGCCTTCGCACAGAAGGTAGTCCGGATAACGCATAGATTTTGTCTCGGATGTCAGCGCATTTCCGGTGCTTGGTGTCTCCAATCGCGGCCGAGAAAGCATAGTTCACATCGATTCCAGGCGTTCTGTCGGTTGACTGCATGAGCATATACTCCCACATGACTTCCTGGGCACTCGCGACGACATCCGGCATCTCTATGCCTTCGCCCTTCATGGTCTCTAACAAGCTTAAAAGTATACCCAGGTCGCTAAGAAAGCAGGAAAATGAGCCGGAGCGGAGAGTGACACTCTTCGCATTCAGCATTTCCTGCACGATCCACATTCTTTGGAAGTATCCATTCTCCGTCAGGCTAATAACGGCATCTATTACACCTTTGTCCGGCTTAGTGAGTATTTCGGTCTCCATCAGCTTGCCAATACCGCTCGCGTTGATCTTTTGGGCTTGTGAGCCAAGATCATTGATGAAGTTGAAGGCCTGCTCATAGACTGGTTCTGGCTTGCCGATCCACGAAATGACTTCAGCAGCCTTCTCGTAGATTTGCCACATGGACTGGACCTATAAACTTTTCTCCTCGGTGTCCTGTTGATTGATACAGATGGCATCCACCCACAAGGCTGTGTTGACTGGGACGCTTCCATCTACGGCGGCTTGCAAGAATGAGTGGAGGTTGTCCGTGATACCGAAAGCGCTGCCCTCAATAACGATGTTTGCTTCCATCTAAGATCCGCCCCAGCAATACTATAAGGCGATGTATTGGCTTTCTGTTATCGAAGCTTGTGTAAGGCTGCACTGAATCTGAGATCGTGTGCTATTTGGCAAAATTTTCAGCAACCTTATCTCGCCGATCTTGGGAGGTTGATATGATAGTATGCCGTGCATGATCAAACAGGCGATCTACTTGCTGCAAAGCGCCTATTGCGAAAGCGTGTTTCGGTGCTGTCTTGTGGATGGCAGCAAATGGTAGCTGCAGGTTGGCGAGAGAGCTCCTCGCTTATAAGGCATTTGTGCAGCAGGCTGCTTACTAGTTAGCACGTGAGTGTTCATTTCCCAGAAGCCACCAGAAAAGGAAGAGGATGAGATCTACTGTCAAATTCGTACATCTTCCAGGTGAGTTCATTTCCATCGTTACTCCCGCATCCAAAACGCTCGCTTCACAGAAATTTATTTACTCGCACTTCGATGCATGAACTTATCTCTCAATTCCTGTGTAGGGGAACGTGTTGTCAAGCCCGCAACATATTCCGGTTCGGCAATGCCAAAAACTCCCCTCGCATCACCAGAGACGATGTGTCCATATTGAACTCTCTGGTGGCCAACCCGCTCAATGACTTGGTCAATAGTCGCATTGGGCGCCCGTGCTGTCATTGGCGATCTGAATGCGTGAGCGATCTCAAATGGTCCGAGGCCGACCTTTCTGCCGAGTTGCCAGTATCCCCAGTAGGTGGGAAGAACGCAGGCGATGCAAACCATGGTCGAAATGATAGCACCCATCATGTAAAGATACTTCGTCTTATAATGGATGCTTTCGGTGTAGATTGTGGCAGGCACAGTGTCCATCTCATTTTTGTGGGCTGGGTCAGTTTTACTGACATCCATAGATACTGAGAACATGATCTCATTGATCATTGCGACCAGACTCTGCATGTCGCGAGTCTTGGTCTCCGGATTCATAGGCGAATTGAAGTAGAAGCCACACTGGTCAGTCTGGTCTGGAGCGTCGAGCAGGTATGGCTGAGCATTTCCGGTATTCTCGAAGGAGTATCCCGTCATGACGTCGTATGTAGTATTGGCATGTCCGCCCAAGTAGGTGTTGAAGGCCTGCACGAGACCTCCCAAGCGAGGATAGCTGAACATGCCCATTGACTCTTGGAAGTCTACTGTTTTGATGACCTGGAACGCCTCCTGTTGCTTGGTTGTTTGATTGAATGGCAGAACCGTGCTGTCAGAATATGATTTCTCGGTCGCCAGCATGACGCTTTGAATCCCTCGTGCACCGCCGTAGTTTTGAAGCATTACTGGATAGCCAAGGACTGCGGGTCGCAGAGTGCAGGTCTGGTTGAAGAGTGTTCCTGGACAGGTTTGCATTTGGGAGCTAGTGTTCTGCTCATTCTGAGCCTGTGTGTAGAGCACATTCATGGTGATAGCCGCTGTAGTAGATGACGTGACTGTGGTGCCATCATCGCCATATACATCATAGCCATAGACCATTGCAAAGGAGATGTCGAATGTGACAGCAGATTGCCAGGTTGCCGAGCCATCAGCTGCTACGATAGGCGAGAGGTCTTGTGCCCAGTTGATGGCTTTTTGCGTGGGATCGGCGCAGTCAATCTCGAAGCCAGCACCAGGCACTTGAGCGTAACAAGTCGCATTGACACACCCATCAAACCCAACGTATGGCAGTACGCGCGGGCTCTGATTCCAGATGTAAAGTTCGTCAGCAAGGTAATCTGAGATTTGGACATTTCCGCCTCGAGAAGTTGGTTTGCCTGTCAATGGAATCGTGTCGTTCGACCATGTCTGAATCATGGCTTTGGTGTTCGGTGCATCTTCAAGGATCTCGGTAACAGTCGCCGATTGCATCAGAATGCCGTCGATGATCGTAAACCTGTGTTCGGGGTCAGTGCCGAAGATGAAATAGTCATTGATGAGCATGTACTCACTTGGCCATAAGTGCTGCCAGCGCAATTCCGTTGAAACCTTTCCCTGCCAATGCTATGGCCTTGATGCTTGAGCTGAAGTTCCAGGAGTTGTGCAGCTGTTCGATGGTCGCGCCCTTTAGAGCTTTCCTCCACCAGGCGATTGCAACGCCATTTGCTATGGCCAAACCAAAAGCCAGATTCGCCACATTGTTGAGCAGTGAAAGGACGACTGAAGGACGGATCTGCTTAGGCCAGCGGCCTTTCTCCAAGCCGTGTTGGTATAGTTGCTTCCACGATCGATCTGACTGCGCCATCCCATCAGAAACGCAAAGAATGGCTACATTTCCTGCGAGACAGAAGAGGACGAACAAAAGTGAACCAAGACCCAGCCATCTGCGTGCTCTGTTAGCCCTCTTTCATGCTCGAAGTACCCTGAGACTCACGGAAAGCGTGACACGAAACCAGGCTTCCATTCTGCCTCTGGCTTTACCTCCTCGAGACCCTCCTCGGTCTCTTGATATACTGGACGGACATTCTCGCTGGCTCCTTTCTTCTCTTCGTAGAAAGGCGCGGCAGGAGCAGTGAAAGGCTGTGAAGCTGGACCCTCCTGAGCATGAAAGGCAGAGGAAATGCCCATGATGTCTTGTTTGTATTACAGGCAGCGGAGGATTGCTGGATGAAGGCACGCGAGAGAGCAGGACAGCTCAATATTACCACTTTGCTCTTCTGTCTAGCCGGCGTTCTAGGTTCATGGCTGCCAAGCTTCCAACAGCCATGTTTCGCTTTGCCCGACTCTGCAAATGGAAGACTGACCTGTGGAAGGCAGCCGGACTGTATGCCGCTTCAATCAGGGCTGAGTGCTGGTGGGGAAAGATCTGGTTATGCATATCTGGGCAAGCCCGAACACGTCGTTAGGACGAGATAGACGGAAGCGAGTCGCATTAGCGAACATATCAGCATATCTGCAGTCGAGACAGGACGCCTCTGGAGAAGGTTTCTGGCATCAGCTGAGGGCTCCTGTCTGTTGTAAATTGATTGTACAGACCGAGGCATTTGTGAATTGCCTACTGAATTGCATGAACTATAGAAGGTGGCTAACTGGTCAACCTTTATATGTCCTTGTTAGTAACCCTAAGTTAGTATGTAACAGACTGAATAAGTCTGTAACAGTAGCCCTGAATTAGTGCCCTTAAAAGCTACCTATTATTGTTCCTCCCCTATTACCTTAGCATACTAACTAATATACAACACTCCCCTTTAGTTAGTTAGTTAGTAATTACTTGTAAGTTTGCTTTACTTTACATGCTATGCATGCTATAGCCTATGCTTTAATAAAGGTTATAAGCTCCTTTAGCTTAACTCTAGTTAGTTCCTAACCTTAGATTAGTGTCCTCATTGTCCTTAGATTAGTTATTTTTTTACTTCCTTTAGGCTCTTATAGCCCGTTAGCTTGCTTAACTAGGTTAGATTGTTCCTATACTTTCCTTTACTTTAGATTGTTCCTATGCTTTCCTTTACTTCTTTAAGTAGTTATATGTTTACTAAATAGCTTGAGTATAGATACTTTATATCCTTAATCTTAGTACTTATAAGTCTTTTAACCTTTAAGGCTAAACTTAACTTTCTTCTTTCTATACTAACTCTAGTAATATCAAGCAATTTGCTTGTTATCTAAACTAGGTTACATCTTTTCTAACTCTTTAAAAATTCCTATAAAGGTAAGCTAGATGTTAGCTATTATAGGGATCTTTGCTAACCTTAATAGGATTCATTATAGCTACTATAAACATAACCAATAGTTAGCTCTAGGCTATAGTTAATACTACTTTTGCCTCTAGACTTCATTTAAGCAAGGTTAACCTTAACTAGTATTAATAGATGCTTGAGGCCTAGAACCGTAGTAATAGTATTAGTTAGCCTATAAAGCCATCTTCCTAGTAGATAGGTTTCTTTAACAACACTACTAGCAATCCAATTCCTTTAGTCTAGCATCCTAGATTCAATAGCTAGGGTTCTATTAACATGAGTAGCTATGTTAACTACTTGCCTAGCATCTTAGCTAAAGCAAGTATAGGTATTGTATAGTAGACTCCTCCTTGCTAGTACTATGCAAACAATATATAGAGCAAGGTATTTATTAGATGTAACAAGATCTAGCGTATAAACGTAGCTAGTAACACTTTCTTTTACAATGCCTATATTAATAATAGATAGGGACTTTAGTATAGCCGTTGTAGTACTTCTAGATACTAGTTAACTCCTCGTTCTTAGTTAGCTCGCTTAAGGGCTAATTCGGTTAGGTCTCAAGGCTTAAGTAGTATACTAGGACCGAATACAGTTATTATTAATCGAGCTCGGGAGATCTTTGTTAGTAGAGATAGTTTATAGCGTAGGTAGATTATTATTAACTTTAACTATTCGTTAAGGGATAGTAATAGTAAAGTAATAGAGGCTATACATTATGCTATTAGGCGTGTTAAGGCCGATTTTTACCGGAGGTTTGCTAATGGTTCTACTTTTAGAGGTAGTAGGTACCGCTATCCTTAATTGTAGCTAGTTGGTTTAGTTATACTAGGGAAGATCTAAAAACTATACTAGGCTTGGTTTGTTTCTTAGCATTTCAGTTTGGAGCCTAGGTTACTAAATGGTACCTAGGCTAAAAAGTTCTAAACTTGGTTTTAAGATTAATTTTAATGAAATACAAATGAATGTATTAAGTTTGTCTTCTAGTTCTAGAACAAATGAAATTCTAAAAGAATAGCTTAGAGAATCCTACTTTATAGGATTTAGTTATTTAACCTTAGCTTTATTAAGCAGTTAGCCATTTAATAGTAGGTATTAATATATTTAACCCTAATGTTGCCCTTGTCGAACTGTTCCCTATAGTAGTAATTTCTTAGATTGGTATGCCTACTTCTTCCTAAATTTGTGTAGTTTTCCATAAGGTAGATTACTAACTAGTTGTTAATATTGATTGTTATATACTTTATCGAGAGACTAGTAAATCTCTTGATTTTATCTAAAAGATTCCTAAGCTATCTAAGCTCCCTTACTACTTTATTTAGAGAAACATATTTAGCCTTAGTACTTGACTAGACAACCTCCTTTTAAAGCTATAATCTCTAGATAACTAGTGCTCTAGACATAAGCACTAGGAATCCTAAAACTAATCTAGCTATACCTAGGTTAGTAGCAAAATTAGTATTAGAGTAGATCTATATAAAAGCTTTAAGACATATCTCTAATCCTAACTTAGTAGTACTACCCTTCTTAAATGCTAGGCACTTTTTAGGTGTTCTAGCAATGTACTTCTAGATATGCTTAGCTATATTAACATGTTTAGGTCTAGGATTTGAAAGGAACCTAGCAAGGTAGTTTATAGATATAGTAATGTCTAGCCTTGTCTAATTTGAAAGCTATTAGAGCCCTCTAATGAATTCATTAAAGAGTTCATAGTCTACTACTATGTATTCTCTATTAAATGTATATAGTAGCTTATTAAGTAGATACTTGATAGACTTGCACTTATTAAGTCTATACTTCTTTAGTTTCTCAAGAGCATAATACTTCTAAGATACCTTTAGGAAGTTCTAGTCTTCTTGGATGTCAAGACTAAGGAATAGGTTAGTCTTAATAATCTTGATAGTATACTTCTTTCTTAGACTATTAATAAGCTTGTCAATATCCTTCTAGTTTCTTCTAAAGATTTAGAAATCATTAATATAAAGGATAACTATAATTCCTTTTCTAATAAAGAGATAGCTATTACTCTTTGTTGCCTTAAGTCTAAGGCTTCTTAAAGTATCTACTACATTATAGTACTATAGGGATGCTAATTGTTTCATCCTATAAAGTCCTTTCTTGACTTTAACATATAGGAATTCCTCTAGATTTTTTCTAATAAGGTATGAACCTTCTAGGGCTAACATGAAGTTTAGCTTATCTATTTTAGGTTCAAGGAACGTAGTCTAGACATCTACTTAGCATCTTTTCAACCCTAAGGCTACTACTAGTCCTAGGTAGAACCTGCTAGTCGTAGCCCTTAGTATTAGAGCAAAGGTATACTCGTAATCAATACCCTTTCTTTAGGTAAATCCTTTAGCTATATACCTAGCCTTGTACTTTTCAATTATGCTATTAGGGAGACGTTTAATCTTCTAGACCTATCTTCCTCTTATTAGCTTTCTCCCCTTAGGGAGTTAATTAGCTTTAATCTAGATAAGGGCTTATTGTTTTATAAGTGATTTCAACTTATTAATAATAGCTTGCCTCTATAGTTAAGCATTAGGGAAAAAATGGTAGCGAACAATCAGAGACGAAGGGAAAACAGTTAGGAAGGGAGGGAGGACGAATGGAAAGTACTATGCGCTAGGGTAGAGGAGGTACTAAAGGCAGAAGATGGGAAAACTCCTAAGAGGGCATATAAGATAATAATCTTAGAACTCCTTAGAGGACTAAAAGCAATCCACAACTAGGCAAGCTACATAATTACGAAGGTAGCTAATATAGCCGTAGCAAAGATCACAAAGAGATAATAAGAGATAAGCCTAAACTACCGCACCTAGGTAGCAGTAGCTAGTTAGGAGGCACCAAAACCCCCGAGGACAGTAGTTAGAGTCCACATTACGGACCTATAGGAGTAAAAAGAAATCCAAGGACTCTTAGGGAAAGAGATTATAGAAAGAATTGTAGTTAAGGAGGTTATTAGGGCTAGGAACGAAGGGAAAGGGGTAATTAAGCTGTTTATAGCCTAGGAGTAGGACAAAAAGAAGCTAGAAACACAAAAAGAATAGATAACTAAGATAGGGAAAACCGTAAAGGTCTCCTAACAGTAGTTCATGATTATAGCCCATAGTATAACAAGGAGCTTTAAGGAAGAACAGGATATCGGAAACCTATAGAGACAAAACTAAGCTACATGCCTAGGCCTAAAGATCACAAAGGCAGTATAGATTAAAAGGAAAATCGAAGAGACTAAGAAGCAGTCCTCCCTAATCATCTAGGTAGGGAGTATAGAGCAAGCTAACATGGTACTAGACTAAGGGCTATTCTAGGACTTTAAAAGATTAGAAACAGAGGTATATAGAAGTAACTATAGGATAATGTAGTGCTTCAAATATTAGCATTATAGACACTTAGTAGCCAAGTGCACAAAGATAACCAATACCTGCTCCTACTATGCTAGGGACTACTAGGTTAAAGACTACAAAGCATACAAAGGGGAAGCAAGATATGTATACTATACTAAAAGACACCCCTCTTAGGCAAAGGAATGCCTAGTAAGAATGTAGGTAGCTAGGAAGGTAAAGGAAGCTAGAGTCAACACACTAACAAGATATATAATAAGCTAGGGTAGCTAAGCGTAGAGGCAACCTAGCTAGATACTACAAAAGAGGTCAAGATAGGATAATAGGTTCACATTTAGGGCCTCACTAATACTAGAGAGCTACTAGCAACTAGGGAGACTAAGATACCTTAATATCGTAGGAAAGGAAGTAGGGTAGAAGAAGCTTAGTTAAATGCTAGTATAAAGTGAGGAAAGGCTAAAGGAAAACCTATAGGGAAACGATATAGATGAAACCTAATAAATAGTACAACAACACTAAACATTATATAGTATAATGTTAACAAGAGTAAAGACAAGGTATAGAGGAGCTTCCTTCAAGTACTAAACCTAAAAGAACATTATATTATTGCAATCTAGGAGCCCTAGCTTAACCTATACACAAAGAGACTAGTAACTGTCAAAGACCTAAGGTACTATCCAATTATCCATAACTAGGGAGCCCTAAGGACATGCATCTACATTAGTAAGGAGATAGCTATAGAAACCTAGTAGGCTATACTATAAGAGGATGGGGACCTAACATTAGTTCAAGTAGAAACTTCCTAAGGTACACTCCAAGTCTACTATATATATAACCCACTACTAGACTTAAGGAGCAGTACCTAACTGAAAACCCTAGAAAGAATACCTAGAGTTATCTAGGGGAACACCTACTAAGTCCTACCTAGAGATTTCAACCTCTACTACCCCCTCTAGGGCTTAGACTTTACCCTAGCCTACCACTTCCTAGTAGGAAGGCTAATTGACATGTTGGAGAGGGAAGAAATGGAAATTGTTACCCTAAAGGGATTAGTTACCTAGGAAGCAAGAGGAAGCAGTAGCACACTAGACCTATGCTTTGCATTATATTAGATTAGGAATAGGATTACAAGATGTAGGGTTAACTAGGAACTAGAGGAATCATTAGACCACTTCCTAGTACAGGTTAAGCTAAATGTCTAGGCTAATTAGGAATAGGAACTAGAGGAAAGGCTTAACTAGAAGGGGGCCTAATAGGATAAGATTAGGGAGGAACTAGAAATGGACCTAAAACTAGAAGAACTCTTAACAAAGTACCTACTAAAGCTAGAAGACATTAACAAGGTAGTAGAAGAACTAATAGGAATCCTAAGATAGGTAGCTAAAAAGTATACCCTAGTAAAGAGACATTTACTATACTAGCAACTATACTAGACTAGTAAGTGTATAAGGAAAGTTAAAGTAGCAAGGAAGGCTAAGAGGCAGTAGACACAAACCTATACCTAGGAAGTATAGGACAACTACAACAAGGCCTACTAGGAAAAGAAGATCTAGATTAAGAAAGACAAGATACAAGAATAGAGATCTATAATAGGAATAATTACAAAGAAACTAGAGGAGATGTAGAGGATAGCTAAATAGGCAAGGAAACTTAAATAGGAAAAGGACATAATGCTACAATTCCCGGACATTAAGGACTAACAAGGGTAAATGCAGACTACAATGGAAGGGAAAGCAAGAGCCCTAGGCTAACACTTCTTCTACAGAAAAGTATAAGTAGACCTATTAGACATAAGGGAGAAAGAACTAGAGACTCTACCGCTAGACATACCAAGAGATACCTAGATTAAACCTGAAACTATAGAAAGGATCCTAAAGAAAATACTAGGTAATAAGGTACTAGGAGAAGACAAGATCTATAACAAACTTCTAAAAGCATGCAAGAAGGAGCTAGCCCTAGTACTAGCTAATATCTTTACACAAAGCCTAGCATTAGGACACTACCTAAGACTATTTAGGAAATCCCTAATAGTAGTACTAAGGAAGCCCTAGAAAGAGGACTACACATAGCTCAAAGCCTATAGACTAATAGCCCTACTCAATATAATAGGTAAGGTACTAGAGAAGATTGTTACTAAAAGGCTAATAACCTTTATCGAGGAAAGGAACATCCTTCCTAAAGGCTAAATAGGAGGAAGAAAGAAAAGGTTAATACTAATAGCTATAGAACTAATTACAGAATAGATCAAGCACATCTAGCACTATAGTCAAAACTAGGTAGCAACCCTCCTCTCCCTTAACATCTTAGGAGCCTTTAACAATGTCTCCTATGAAAGGCTCCTATATATACTTAAGTAGAAAGCTATACTAAACTAGATAGTCTAATTCATCCAGTCCTTCCTATAGGAAAGATCAACATAGCTTATCCTAGGCAAATTCAAATTAGACCTAATACTAACTAAAAAGGGAATCCCCTAAGGATTAACACTTTCCCTAATCCTCTTCCTTATCTTTATAGTAGACCTACTCCTACTCCTAGAATCAAATAATACATTAGCATTAGGGTTTGTAGATAACATAAACATCCTAGCCTAGTCTAAGACAATAGAAACTAACTACAAGATCCTAGAGGAGAAGTACTAAGAGTGTGAAAAATGGGTAAGGAGGCATAGAGCAAAATTTGCCCTAGAAAAGTACTAGCTCATCTATTTTAGCAAAGCTAAATCAGCCTACAACATAAAGCAATCAATTACTATCTAAGGCTTTAAAACCTAACCATTAGTAGAACTTAGGGTACTAGGGATCTAGCTAGACCTAAAACTGAATTAGGGACTATAAGTAAAGAAGGTAAAGTAGAGGGCAGATGCTAACATACAATCTATTAATAGGCTTATAGCCTCTACATAGGGGGCTACATTCGAGAAAGCTAAAGTTATGTATAAAGCAATTGTTAAGCTAGCAATGCTATATAGAGCATAGATATAGACAGCCTAGGGGAAAATACTAAAGAGGATTGAGCAACTAATTAGTAGATCCCAAACCTAAAGCCTAAAGAAAATCCTAGGGGCATACAAAACTATACTAACAAGGGTAGTAGAGATAGAATTAGGGATCCTACTAGTTAAACAATACCTTAAGGGACTAAGACACTAATATGTAGCAAAGACAATAGAATACCTAGCCCAATAGACTATCTAAAAGGCACTAGACAAGATAAAAGCCTAGTGCATTAGGACTAGGAGGCTAGACAGACTACAAATAACTCCCTAGAAAGCTAAGGACCTAGAGCAATATAGGGTCCTAACAAGAGAAATACTAGAGAAGGAACTTCGAAGACTAAACATAGGGCTAAAGGAAGACAAGCTAAAGGGAAAGAAACAAAGTTAAGCAGAATCAATTACTAGACACCTATAGGAGTAGGAATAGAACAAAACACAAGTTAGGCTAGGAACCCTAAAGGTACTAATCAAATTTAGTTAATATAACTACTAGCTCTACAAGGACCTAAACAGGGCCGAAGCAAGCCTAGCCATCCAAATCAGATCTAAACACATTAGTCTCAGATCTTACTTGTTTAGAAGAAACGTCCTAGGAATCGAAAGTAGAGCTTGCCAATGTAGCTACTAATCTTAGAACCCTAAGCATATGCTACTAGTCTACCCCTAATGGTTAGAAGGCAGAAGTAATTAGAGACTAAAAGCAATAGAAAGGGAATACGACAAGCTAATCTAAAGTAAAGAAGACCTAAAGAGGATAGTAAGGTAGATCATTAAACAGGGATTCGTGCAACAATTTACACTAGTAAGGGAAACTAAGGAGTAGATAAGAAGGAGGGAAGAAGAGGGGGAAAGAAGGGTAGGGCAGTAGGCAAGGTAGTTAGAGGGTAACAACCATAATACTAGTATACCCTAGAGGAAGGAAAGCAAAGAAACGAGGAAGGACAACACTTGTAAATAGGACAGGAGGGAGGTTTTTACTAACCAAGTTGGTTTCCTACCCAAAACAATACATAGAAACAGACCTACATAGGCCGAAAGGCACTACAATAGGCAAATGAAATATCTATCTATCTATATANACTAGTAAGGGAAACTAAGGAGTAGATAAGAAGGAGGGAAGAAGAGGGGGAAAGAAGGGTAGGGCAGTAGGCAAGGTAGTTAGAGGGTAACAACCATAATACTAGTATACCCTAGAGGAAGGAAAGCAAAGAAACGAGGAAGGACAACACTTGTAAATAGGACAGGAGGGAGGTTTTTACTAACCAAGTTGGTTTCCTACCCAAAACAATACATAGAAACAGACCTACATAGGCCGAAAGGCACTACAATAGGCAAATGAAATATCTATCTATCTATAGTTAAGCATCTTTGCTATTTAATGCTTAGTTTAAAGTAACTAGCTTACTATTACTAGGCTTCTTTGCCTTCTTTTTCTTTAATATATACTTTGTAGCTACTTTCAAGAGATTTTCCTAAAGTGCTATAGCTATTATACTAGCTAAAAGGTAACCTGTATATAGGGATTTGTAGTTATGTCTTTTAACCTTTCTCCCTCTTAATAATGTTATTATAGATATAGGGCTAGATTTAGTTATCGTAGTTTCTATACTTAGAGCTGTTTAGCTACTTTTTTCTTTACTAATTACTAGTTATGGATTAAAGGAAGGCATTGGATTATGCTACTCTACTACTTGACTACTATCTGTTGCCTAGGTTAGCCTACTTCTAGGCGGCTTATTGTTATCTACTAATGTCTAATTTTCATCTAGACTTTCATTTACTAATATCTGCTCCCCTTAAGCTAGCTAGGAGTCTTCCTCTTATAGACTTGTTAATAGAGTATACTACTAGCTAGGCTATATTTGCTCCCCTTAAGGCTATTAGGGGCTATCTATAGTTTAGTCCTCTTGTATTAGAGGCTATAGTACTAAGCTTGTATTTGGATTACCTAATAGCCTTTCTATACTAGTTATATTTATGTTCTAGTCTTTAGTAAATAGCTAGGGATTTCTTAGGTCCCTAATCTTATCTAGATTATCTAAGACAATCTCAAACATTAGTTAGCTACTACTCTATTATAGGATTGAATTCATTAGATCTCTTTTAGCCTTTTCAATTTCTTAGCTATAGGTCTAGTCTTTATAGAATGAGACATGTAGTATAAACCTAATATTATACTTAAACTTGTTTGTTCTTGTATCCTATACTACCTTCTATAGAAGGTAGTTAGTTAATGAATTGTTCTAAAACCTAATGTTTTAGTAGATGTGTACCCTTAGTACAAACTTTCTTAACTTAACAACTTGGTTAATATACTTATAAGCCTTACAACCAAATCTCCTAACCTTTAATAGATCAATCTCTAATGTACCCTACTTCATCTCCCTTTCTAAATAGATAAGGGGAATCTGCTTTATCTCTAAGTTAGCTAACCTAATTGTTAACTATATTGAATAGATTATAGTATAGCTCTAGAGGTCCTTAGGCATTCCTAAGTCTATTATTATTAATCTTGCTTTTGTTAGGATAACCTTGTTTAATGATTCTATAATACTATTTTGTTTAGGGGTATATAGTATAGAAAAATCCTATTTGAATCCTTAGATCTTAGCTAACCTTGTTAGCTCTTTGTTATTAAATTCTCCTCCCCTATTAGAGAAGAATAGCTTAGGTCTTTTACTATACTAGTGAAATACTATGTTTATCTAATCATTAATAAGCTTTAGGCATTCTAACTTATGCTTTACAAATCTACCCTATCTTATCTTAACTTTTGCATTAGTTAATAGGAGGATGAACTAGTAGCTATAGATATCTAGTAGAGTAATAGGGCCTATTACATTAAGGTGAATTTCATCTAGTACATAGTCTAGGACCTTTCTTAGCTTTCTTAATACAATCCTTTTAGATCTTGAAAGCCTATAGGCTTTATAGTAACCAAGCTAATTAGTATCTAGATGTTCTAGGCCAATGCAATTAGTATTGTTCTTTGTTATATTTAGGATAGTGCTACTAACGTGTCTAAGTCTTTAGTAAATTCTATTAGTATTAGCCTTTGGTTTGCTAACTATAGGTACTATTAGTAGGCTATACTTAATAGACTTCTTTCCTCCTACCTTTATAGGGGTTAGTAGAATGATTGATGTATTCTTTAAGATAGGAACCTTGCTCCTTATTCTTGTTTTACATATAACCTCGCTATCTGAATTTCTAATAGTCTTACTTAGTCTATAGAAGTAATGCCTAAGTTCCTTGTAGATATTATCTATATATATTAGATTAATGTTAGACTTTAGGGAGTATAGGGCATTTCTGTAGAGCATGTCTGTTTTCTTTCCCTTATACTCTAGCTAGATTAAGACATCTCTAATTACTATTAGCCTCTAGGAGCTAACTACTTAGGAGAATTTTGTAGGCTCTAGGAGCCTCCTAAGATTCCTAAACTAGGACTTGTTATTAAACATTATAAATGAGGTACCTATATCCTATAGAAGCATTTTCTTAATTAGTAGAGTTTTGGTTAAGGCTACAATAGAGCTAGCTACTAAAGTAGTACTTAAGTAGAAGCTTCTACTATCCTAACCTTTATTATTATTACTATTATCCTTATCTTTATCCTTAGTAGTAGCTATAGAAGCCTTCTTTTTTAGCTTCCTATCCTTCTTAGGCTTCTTGCCCTTCTTAGATTTCTTGCTATCTTGCTTAGTATCCTTGTCCTTATCCTAATATTCCTTCTTCCTTTTAGGATACTACTTCTAGTATTAGGCATTAGTATGCCTTGCCTTCTTGTAGAGTTAATACTTGTTATTATTGTTAAGTATCTCATAATTAGCTAGAGTAGATACTAATCTTCCTTAGTTTAGTAGATTAGTGTTTAATAGTAGCTTCTCTTTTCTAAGAGATGTAATTATTCCCTATAGGGTTTAGTTAGCCTTTTTAGGCTTATTATTGTGTTTCTAGCTTCTAAGCTATTCATAACCTTGAAGGCTATTTATAAACAGTATTCTAATAACTAGGTTAGGGATCTTGATATCCTCTACCTTTGTATTAGTCTAAAGATAGAACTGTTTAGTAGCTATTTAGTATTTGAGGACCTATGATTAGAAGTCTTTATAGTACTTTAGGATGCTTTCTATAGTTTGATTCTATAGCTTGATTGAACCAATACTTTTTAGTATATTATAGACGTCTACTATAACAATTAGTTTGAATGTTATTACTATAGTTTAGTAGTATTCATAGGCCGTTTTATAGGTATTACTAAAGTTAGGTCTTAGGTTATCTACTATCCTTTTTGATAGGATGCCTTTTGCTTAGTAGTCTCCTTCTATGAATTCCCTTAGTACTAGCTTGTATTTAGTTTTAGCTAAGACTAATACCTATAGAGTATCGTCTAAAACTATTATAGTATCTTAATAGTCTTCCCTAGTTAGCATAACCTATAGGTTACACTATTCTAGATTATAGAAGACATATCTAAGGACTTTTTCCTTAATAAGCTCCCCTTCTAGGATAGTTTTCTAAGTATAAAAGTTAGTACCCTTCTTAAGGATCTTGTTATTAGATTTGTCCTTATACGCTATTTTGTTATTTAGCTAGATCTTTCTACTTAGCTTCTCCGATTATACTTGTTTAGGCTAATGCTATAGGGTAGACCAATCTCGGTTGTTAACTCTAGTAGTTCTACTTAACTCTATAGTTGCCTTACTTAGTAATAACAATCCTAAGTCTATTCTTTAGATAGGATAAGCTAGGAGCGCCGGGCTTATAACCTATTATAAATTGATTATATAGACCGAGGCATTTGTGAATTGCCTACTAAATTGCATGAACTATAGAAGGTAGCTAACTAGTTAACCTTTATATGTCCTTGTTAGTAACCCTAAGTTAGTATATAATAGACTAAATAAGTCTGTAATAGTAGCCCTAAATCAGTGCCCTTAAAAGCCACCTATTATTGTTCCTCCCCTGTCACCTTGGCATGCTGACTGATATACAACACTGTCTAGCGTGGTCTAGCCACGTGAAAAGTGGTCCGTGCACGATCGTGGCTTGCGGCTGGCATCAACCGGCAGAAGAGTTCTTGGAGTTTACTACCATGAGTTCTGCTGTCGTGCTTGCGTGATCGCTGCTTACACCTCGGCAGTGAGCTGTCTGCATTCATGCCGGACCTCAGCCAACAGCTGGCGCCGTGGCTTCGACCTGAGCACGGAGTGGCCGCCGCATGCTGTACTACGATCGGTTGCTGAAGTCGCATAAGACGCCGGCGGGTATGCCATGAGAATCTGCATCCGAGTCCTGAAGGAAAGGCGGGACCAATGGTACTTGTTCAGTACGATCAAGAAGAAAGCGCGAAAGTCAAGCATGTGATGCTCAGCCGAGGAGGTATTGTGCGCTCGATGGACAGACAGACGGCCGCCACCGCGAGAATTGTTAGGCGAGGAGATGAATAAAAACAAGAAAGACCAGACCTTGTAACATTCTATGCCGTCCTGGAACCTTGGCACCAAATTGGCAACCTTCAGCTGATTCTTCGAGGATCTGTATGCAGCGCTGAACCTTCTATAGTCACTCGGCAGACCATTTCACAACGCCTCTGCGCCTCAGAGACTGTGATTTCAGGTCTCACACGGACCAACGACACACCGGCGCTGGACAGGAGAACCAGCACTCACGCGCAGCATACACGGCCAGGCCAGCACAAGACGTCCTTCTCAATTCGATGTGAACGCAGCACATCACTAACCGCCGGTTGAAGTCAATCGCAAGATGGGAGAAAGAGCAAGAGGATAAAGCCACTCAGAAGCTGGCGCTAGACATCGAACGAGTCGCCTAGGCTCAAGTCCACGACCCCAAAACACTCGAAGTTCTTCGCGAATAAGAAATGGCCCTATAAAGTTCATGACCAAAGCTGAGTGGCGGAGCCATTGCACGCATGTCGGCGACCCTAGACAGCCTGACGCTGGCTAGGAGAAACAGAGGAAACTTGCTGCAGTAGTTTATATAAGCCTATTCCTCAGAGCGCTTGTATACGTCTTAATACCAATAATGCTAAGTCTCGGTTTAGAGATGGCCATATTCATCATTGGCTTCAACGGTCTCAGAAAGATGCATACTTCCTCGGACTGGTTTCATATTGCGCCTTTATGGTTACGGAGATGCTTCATACTTTCGACACAGCGATCGACCTGTATTCTGGGCAGCTAACCCTTCGTCAACATTAGTCTCGCAGGTCAATAACCTTGAAATATGAAGAGCAAAATTTGCATGTCAAGTCTGTGACTTGGAGTTGCTTTCGATGGCGATCCAACGACTTTGCATGATAAGCGGCAACATTCCGCTGCGAGGGAGACCATGTAAATAAGGTAAAAGGAGAGCTCATATCAAAGTGAGCTCCTATGACCTCGCTCGGAGTCTGGTTGGAGAGGCTATCTCACAAAGAAACACTGATGCTGTATCGATGCTGAAGGTGTCTGTCGAGAGACCTTCAAGAAGGATGGCACAGCTTGCTACCCAGCCCGGCTCTCGTATCCAAGATCAAAGCGACAATCATACCGTAGAGACCTGTAGATCATTATCAACAACAAGCCTTCACAGAGTATTGATGCCGCCGACTCACCAAGGACCTCAGCAAAAATCAATATCAAAACCATACTCACAAACAACCTCGGCTGCTGAGCAATACTTCTAACGCCAGCATCACCAGCGATCCCAATCGTAAATCCTGCTGCAAGGCTGCACAGTCCTACCGCAAGTCCACTCCCGAGATTTATCAGACTCGTGTAGAGAGGCAGAACGGTTGTAATCTTGTTGGCGATGAGGACGGAGCAGACTAGACCATAGATCGCTAGGATTCCGGAGAAGACGGTAGGCAAGATGGCACGAACTCCGAGATCTGGGTGAATGACTCCAGCAGACATGCAGCCGACGCTGGATTTTGCTGTGCCGTAGGCGGCGCCGAAGGAGGAGAAGACGATTGCGGCTACGACGCCCATGGAGGAGAAGAAGGGCTGTGGAGCAGGGGTTAGTGCTTAACATACTCTAGTCGGGGGCAAGTAGCGAGCAGGCCTACCGCGTAGGCTGGACTATGTTTCGAGTCTTATCAGTACAATTCCGGTTAGCATACACATTGGTTGACAAGACCTACCACAGGTCGGTATCCATGTTGGGAATGTACTGGACTTCTTTTGTTGTGATAAGGTGCTGGAGAGAGCACATGGACAAAGGCCAGCGGACTCCAGCTTCTTAAACTTCAGGCGAAAGATCAGGGCGATGAGGAGAGATGAGCCTTCGGCAGTCCTTCATGGTGGCCTGCATTTGTGTTTGGATGTCAGGCTCCAGAATTCACAGCTCGCTTTCGCTTCGATGTGTACCACCGTACACGACACCCTCACAAGCCGATACAGGTGACCATCGCTTAAGCGCTATGGTGTGAAGTTTCGCCAGCTTGGTGCTGCATTGATTTCTCGCACAGCTGCCTTCTGACATAGGGGAGAAGAAATGCAAGGTAGGCGGAAGGACAGAGTTGAGCTTGAAATGTGTGAAAAAATACTCTTGAGCCGGTGTAGACGTGCTTCGATGGAGTGTCTGACTGCGAGGAGACGAGCATCTGACTGTTTGCCAATGAAAGTGCAGAGGAAGTTGTTGTCGTGACATGAGAGCTGAAGTGAAGCAAGTCTTGCCCAATAGTTCTAGAGGTATATTCTATTCTAAGCCTTGGCATTCCCGTCGTCCGCATTGCACCTCGTGGTCGCATACAACTACATCGACATTGAAGTCCATGCGCTCGCTTCATTTGCCTTGTCATTGCTTTTCTCGAGGAGACTCAGCCTCGCGACTGTGCTTTCAGTTCCTGTCGCGCCCATAACGGGCCCTTCAAAATGTCCCAATACGTGGGCAAGGTACCTCGATCCATCACCACCATCCTCACCCCTCCACCAAACTAATCTCTCCTCCCAGACCCGTCTCGCCTACTCCAGATCATGGTACCTCGTAAACCTCTCATCAGACTCCAGACCTTTGGGCCGTTCAGTCTCTCCCACCCCGTCCCACACGGTTCTCCTCTAACTTCGCCCAGGCCTCGCAACCTCAATAGCCATAACCCTGATGGGGAAACATAAACCAATCTACAACCCCTCAACCGACTGCGGTGACTACGTAATCGCAACAAATTGCCATCAACTCCACACCACAGGCAAAAAGATGGAGAAGAAAAAGTACTACTCGCATACTACACGACCTGGGTCACTGAAGGAGATTACAATGGAAAAATTGATGGCGAAGTGGGGTGGTGGTGAGGTATTGAGACGAGCGGTCAGGGGTATGTTGCCGAAGAATCGATTGAGGAGTGAGAGGATGGCGAGATTGAAGTGTTTTGAGGGTCAGGAACATCCGTATAAGGGGAATTTGATGAGGACTTATGGGAAGCCGGAGGTTGTGAGGGTGGTGGAGGAGCATCAGAAGACTTTGGGGGATGTAGATGTGAAGCAGGCGGCGTAAGAGTCGGACGATGACGATATTGAATGGTTTGACGAAGTTTGAAGTGGGAAGTTGCTGCTTGCGAAGAGTGTGTATACGTTGTCACTTAGAGCGGCGGGGAAAAAGTACCGCCGTGTCGATGGAGCAGAAATGTAACGCCTTTAAGCAACTAGATTGCCAGGGAGGCCAAGAGGAGAAACACGAGGGCAACAAGCAATTACATTTCAGGCTGTCGCGTGCGGCACAGGACCGCTTTTCAGCAACTGCCTTCGCTGTCACAAGAAGAGGGTCACTTCGATATGATCTACAATCAAGCTAAGGCTACAACGCTACTGTAAACATACCCAACAGAAGGAGGCCATATATCAGCCTCCTCCATGTATCAACGCCAGAAACCCCACAAACCTCCCTCACAACTTCGCTTTCCCACCTTCTCTAGTAACAGTACACTCAATCAACCCATTCGGATCACTCTGCGGCGCATAAACCTCAGCATCAGCCCCAGTATTCTTCAATCCCTTGTACCAACTCAAATCGATTTCGAAATAATGCTTGTTGGGCAACTTATAATAAACACTCTCCACTTTCGGTACAACCTTCAAAATATCTTCCGCCATCAAATACATAGTATTCTGCACCGAAGGCGAATTCTCCGTGGCGAATTTCTCGCATGTGATTCTCCTGGCATCTTCCCAAGCCATGTTGAACCGAGAGGCGTCCTTCTTCACGTCTGCGAGGGAGGCAAAGGTAGACCATGTCCAGTTGGCTTGAACTTCGGTGGATAAGATGCGATCCCAGGTCTCTGGCAACCGAGTGAACTCATCCCGATGAAAGCCCCAGAATTGTGAGCCTGTGGATTTCAGGACGAGGAGACCTTTAATTCCAGACTCAATCTTGATTCCTCCCCTTCTTTTCGCAATCGCGTATACAGTTCTCTTCTCCTCCCCATCTCTGAAAAACGTATGCGGATGTGGGTTTCCCTCAACATCCATTCGAGTCCAGCGATGGACTGTGACCCAGATGTGAGCTGCGGAGATGTGAGAGTATGTGTCGATGAAATGTTGACCGAGAATTGCGGCGAAGTGTTCGGGAGGGTTTACGGGGTGGAGTTTGGCCATTATGTAAGTCGTGTGTTTTTGTGTGTCTGTTGCGACGATGTTGGAATTGTCGGAATGTGTCCAGGAACGGGCGATGTCGCCTTCGAGCATGGAGCAGACGGTCATTTCGCAGACGTCTTGGGTTCCGTCGGTGTTGCGGTGGACTTTGTAGAGACGGACGTTGTCTTTGCCGTATTTGGCTTGGGCGAGGATGGCCATGATGGGTGGATGTGTTTGAGTTGTAGTAGGTTGAGGTTTGGAACAGCACACAGGAGGATTAATATTTTGAGGATTTGGTTGATCAGATAATAGACGACGCACGAGGCAGCCTTACCGTAGATATAGAAGAGCTCAATGCTTATTCTTGATAAGGGGTTTGGCAATCGGAGCCAGTGAATGGCTGCTGATGTTCGCAGGAGGCCGCCGCGTTTGGAAGATGCGGTGAGGAACAGGCAGCTCTGGCCGCGAAGATCAACTCGTCGGAGCTGGCCGAGCAGCAATAGGCGAGTATTTCTCAGGCCATGGATCCACGAAAGCAAATATGTAGACGCAGAACTTCATGTAGGGGAGGCAATCGTGCGGTATCCGGCATAGAGCGGAGTCTTCTTGGTATCGAGGGAACGAATGTCGTCGTCGATACCATATCAGGCAAGAAGTGGGCCAGTCAATCTTGAAGGAACATTGATGGAGGGTTAATCAATGCTTCCAGCCCCGGACAAAGTATGTTTAGATCGCAGGTCTGCAGGGACATGACCAACTTGGAGGCAATCCACGTTGACTTAGCAAGCAGCGATCTGAGTGTGTAGCATTGCGTGTGTCAAACGTTCACAGTCTCACAGCACCTCCACATCGCCTTTCGTATGCCACATCTCACACGAATGGAACACCGGCGACATCTCTGCTTCCATGAATTCAGACGTCCATCTTCCTAGAGACTCATGTGCATATGCTGCCAATGACGGCCTCAGAGCCCATGCGCATGCCAATACACATAGCTTCATCTGCGTGTGGATGAAGCAGAGACTATAGCATGACGCAGCCATCCAATCGCGCCAACGGCCCCTCCGTCGGACCCAACAATGTACTCATACCACCTTCGCGATCAGCCAAAGATGGAGGATCCCTTGCCGCGACATCATTCATCACCGCCAAGCCCGTGCAGTCGTATACGAGACCCGCGCCTGGGAGTTTCACCTCCGAGCTGAAGAGCTTCAACTCGCGCTTGGACCTGGGGCAATACGCTGGCGGAGGGCTGGGGCTCGGCTTCATGGCAGAGGAAGGCGGAGCGCTGGATGGGATCACTAGCGAACAGCGACAGGCAGAATTCCGTCAAGAGATTGAGAAGCAAACGCGACTGAAGGCAGGCACGGAGAACCTGTTGGAGGCATTGAACAGCAAGAATGCCAAGAAAAGTCGAGACCAGCGTCTGGCGGCAGAAAGTCAGCTCAATAGCTCAAATCGAAAAATTGCGCAGTTGATGCTGGATCTGGAGGCAGAGATACAGCGAGGTAAAGTCGAACCGGTCAGCCCGAAGGGAAGACTCTCCCAGCTGTTCCGTCCGCTACTGCACCGCGAGGACTCGAACTTCTCTGAGCATGGACAAGAGGTGGAGCCGCAACATGACCCGGAGCTGGAGTCGCCTACCTATATTCTTGCTGAGATACTGCAAGCACTGGAAGCCGAGAACATGTTGCCGGACTACTATGTCAACCATGCTAATGATCTGGTTGAACTCTTTAGACGGCATCCGACACTGAAGTACGATCTCGCCTGGTCAATATTCGGCATACGAATTCAGATCATGCTGCTCAGCGACAGTAGAGAAGTGGTCGCTGCAGGCTACCGAGTCATACGATATGCCATTACGGATCGAAAGTCTTTGCAGACGATTCGTGCACTGCACACGGACTACCTAGTTATCCTATCGTTGATCAAGGAGAGCAAGGCTCGTGTAGAGCGAGAGCAGGCATTGAAATTCATCAGAGCTTTTCTCGATGTCAAGGACGGCGTTCAAGAAATTCATCCTGCTGTTGCGCGCATCGTAGTGGCCGTTGCTGATCACTCGGACGATCAATTACGAAGCATAGCCATTCTCACACTTTCGGAAATTTTGCTGAAGGATCCTATGCTGGTGGTGAATGCGGGCGGCATTAGCGTCATTTCCGAAGCCATGGGCAATGGAGTCTACCATGCACCCGAGACTCTGCTTGGGCCTTTATTACACCTGATGGACTTACCCGCCCGGCGAGGAGTGCTACGATCAGGCTTCGAGTTCAGCTCTGCCTTTGCGACCTTCACAGAGCCACATTTCTCTCATGCTTTCGAGGACCGCCTCGTGGCGAGCTCGAGAGTGATTGCCGGCATGTTCAAGAGTTGGCCGGGCTTGATGACGCTCTCCTTGCACGACTTTCTACCCGTCAGGTCTGTAGTCTCATCGTTGTACGTTACGGACGTTAGAGTTCGAACAGCAAGTCTGGATCTGTTGATGGACATCTTGCGAATTGAAAAGAGGTCATGGTCGACACCTTTCATTGGAGGCCGCAGACTGACTACGTATGGTCGTGTGGTCAATCTCAACGACAATCAGCCACCATCGTCCGATAAGAAGCAGGACGAGAACAGTAGCCAGAAACGAAACCTTGTACATCATTTCACTGCTGTCGCACTTGCAGCACTGCTCCGCCAAGGACTTATGCAGGCCTTGATCCATGCAGAGCGCGACTCGCCTACGGATGCGTTGAAACGGCGGACAAGTCTTTTGGTCGCAGAAATACTCAAGAAAGCAAGCGAGCTGCTACCTACATCCTGGAGTGCTGATCTACAATCTATGCCTGGTCTCTTCGACAGCGCACTGCGATTCGACACCGAGGATCGTTACAAAGCACTGTCCACAGTCTACCAGATTGATAAGGTCAATCTCAAGATGTGGCGGTCAGACCCTACGCCGACTGCACAGCCAAAGTATGATGAGACGGAGGGTGCTCGCGCTAGGTCGGCGTCGAAGACTCAAGTCAACGCCAATATGGATGAGGTGCAGTTCCGAGCAAAGATGCTGGAGACTGGTGTGCTCAGCACAGTCAACTACACCAAGTGGGACTGGAACATCATTCTTGAACTGATCGAAGGACCTCTCAGCAATCCAAGACTTCTTTTCGAGGCGACTGAGAAGTCCAAGTTTGTGCACAGGCTATTGAAGTTCTTGCGGCCATTCCAGCTTCGTTTCTCAGACGCCTCGAACACAAAGGCGAACCAAAGATATGTCAAGATGGCTACAACTCTCGTCAAGACATTGCTCAACACCTCCGAAGGCGCCGGATATCTTGTCAACAATAAGACGATCAGACAGCTCGCTGAATGTCTGGCACAACTGGACTCCGCGAGTGGCATTACATCGAAGAATCCAATGTTCTCGCCTGAACGACTCTCTGATACTCTGGTCGGCGGCTACTTTGCTATGCTCGGTGTGATGTGCAGTGATCCGAAAGGTCTGCAAATCCTTGAGCGATGGCACATCATCAACATGTTCTACCACATCGTTGAGCTGAAGAATCGAGATGACCTCATCAGATGTCTGCTTACCAGCTTGGACTACACCCTTGACAGTCACCCTCGCATCATCCTTTCGAAAGCCATGATTGCAGGGTCGAAGCACATGCGGATAATGGCGACGAGGATTTTGAGACCTTATGCTGTTCAATCGATCGAGACGACATCGACTCTGGGTGGCTGTGCTGCCGAATGGGCCATCAAGCTTCTGGTGAGCCAGCTTTACGATCCAGAAATAGAAGTCTGCGAAGTGGCGATCAAGATCCTGGAGGAGGCATGCAACGATATTCGTTCGCTAGAGTATGTGGTCAAATGCCGCCCAGCGCTAGATCATCTCGGCGAGATCGGGGCACCGCTACTGCTTCGCTTTCTAAGCACATCTGTAGGCTATCACTATTTGGACGGCCTCGATTACATTACACGAGAAATGGACGACTGGTTTCTCGGGCGAAATGACAGCTACGTGACAGTCGTCGAAGCCAGCCTTGCGCGTGCATTGAACGACTCTCAAGAAAAGCCGCAGCCGCAGCCGGGAGTGCTGGACGATGCTCTGACGCCGCAAGATTTCGGCTATGTCCCTCCCCACTTCTATCGCGAACTGACACGCACAGCAGAAGGCTGCGAATTGCTCAAAGCCAAAGGCCACTTCGAGGAGTTCACAGCAACCATCCAAGACTTCGCCATGGAAGAAGAAGATCCCGAAACAATACTCAAAGTCAAAGGCTGCCTCTGGGCAGTAGGCAATGTAGGCTCAATGGAACTCGGCGCCCCATTCCTCGAACGAACAGACGTGGTCAAATACATCGTTGATATCGCCGAAACAAGCCAAGTCATGACCCTCCGCGGCACAGCCTTCTTCGTCCTCGGCCTCATCAGCCGAAGTCTCCACGGACAAGAAATCCTAGCTGAACACAACTGGGACGGAACCATTAACGTCATGGGCGAAAGTCTGGGATACGTCCTCCCCCTTTGTTTCGAAAAACTCTTTAGCATCCGGCCCTTCTCCAATCAATCCAATGCCGCTGCCCACCTCCTCCTCCGATTCCGTCCCGGCAAAATCTCAGATTCTGATCCCACGAATCAAGCTATTCTGGACAGTATCACGAAGCTGGGAAATACTGTACTTATGAATAAAGCTCTGGCGGAATTGAATGGGTTTAAGCACAAAAAGGCCGAAGGTTTCAGGAGTCCGGGACTTTTTAGGAAGGTCATGGTGCTTTTGAGTAGTCATGCCTACAGGATTCCACAGTGTAGGTTTGTCATTGATCTTTTTGATAAGAGTGTGCTTCGGAGGATTGTACTTGAGGAGGAAGAGGAGGAGGATGATGATGATGAGGATGAGGAGCATGCGGATGATGATGGTGATGAGGATGGGGAGAGTAGTGGGTCGGATGGGGAAGGAGGGGAGGTGGGTGGGGATTGATTTCATAGGAAGGGCATAGGGCGTTTGACTGGTGTTGCAGGAATTGGGTGATAAGGAATCGGTAGACGGGAATGATCATGATGTGGATGACGGACGGGAGGGATCGGTGGGGGTCGACCGGCGTTCCATAGCTTGCGAAGGCTTGGAGTATGTATTACCTCTATCATATGAGATGCTCAAGAGATATGAGCGTCTTCATCACATCTCGGCCCCAATGACATCCGCAAGGTTGATCACTTAATGTTGACATCAATCTCTGCCACCCTCACCCACCCCTTGAAATGGACGAGACAGGACAGGTCCATATCACCGATACTTCGATCATTCTTAGTTCAATGGTTAGAGAATCTATAAGTCATCGTAGTGAGTGAGCGATGGATGCTTGGTGATCTATACTAGCAGCAAACGTCAGCTTCCTTGGAGGGATTGCCATCCTCCAATCACCACCAAGAAAAAGGTCCGGCCGTGTTGCAACTTTCAGCCGAGGGCGAATGTTTCTTGGACGTCTCGATCAAAAGAAAGATACCTGACCTACATTGCGGGCGGGTGATGGAAGTGTAAGTAACCTTGGAACTTTTTGCTTCGTTGGAGATCAAAAATTAGAAAATCTGCTGCGTAAGTTCCACTTTGAAAGCATTCTCAAGCTCTTATGTCAATAAGTGCTGAGATCAGAACAAATATGTGTCGCCTCAATCTCTCGAGTCGAAGCCATCGTTGATCGACAGGCACCAAGATCAGAAACCACCCAAACTCGACAGCTACTTCAAATCTCACTCCGCAAGCGTTCGGACCATTCAGTGCCACATCCCAATTCGCACCGGCCTGCCTGCCTGCCTCCCTCTCTGACCTTTCAAAGTCTCGGCCCACTAACAACACTCTCCCCACCCTGCCTAAAAAGTGCCTTCAATTCCGTCTTCGTCACAGCTTTCACAGACAAAAGTCCCCTCTCATGAACATCGACCCATTTCTCTTTTGCGTCTTTCCAACCCCAAGCCCGATCCTTGTCTTCACCGTTGGAGATTGAGTTCAAAGTATTGAGGATATATTTCCCGATAATGGGAAGGAATCTGACTAGGGCGTTAGCGAGAGCGAATAAAGGAAAGGGGGGAGAGCGAGGTCTCGCTGCGCTCGACACTTACTTGTACGAATGAAAGCTCCCTCCAGTGGCAAGATAGAGACCTTGCAGACGTTTATCGGGATGAGCGCAAATGAGAAAATCTTCAGTAGGAGATTGTGCATCCCAACAAATCCTATAATAGTCAGGTTTTTTGCCTTTCGTGATAGCCGGAGCTACACGCCTCGCGACCATTTCTTCCGTTTCTCTTTTCAGGACCTCGGGTACGGTATATTGATCCGCAGGGACGGAAATCTTTCTAGTTCCAGATTTTGTTGGGGTGGGATTTGTGATTCCGGATTTCGAGTTTGCGTATTTCATGAGCTTGTTGGATTTTCCTGGTGGGATGATCTCGCCGAGACCCCCGTATACGACGACGGGACAGGAATTGTCGGTGCGTTGGGTTGTGTTTCCGTAAGTTGTGAGGGAGGAGATTTCCTCGGGAGAACAGTTGTAATATGCTGCCACTAGGCCTGTAGCTTGGATTTGGGACTCTATGCTTTGGTCTTCGGTAAATTTCAGGGAGTCTTCGGTGGAGGACAAAATTTGTGAGGTCCAGGGACCGGCGGACAATAATACTTTATCCGCCGCGAGGGTACGGCCATCTGAGGTTTTTGCCCCTTCGATGCGGTTGGTGGAAGAGTTATAGATGAGCTCTGTTACGGTACCGGTGATCCGGCGGACGCCTTTGCGTTCTGCTGCTTTCATGAAGGAGTGGGTCGCCGCTGCGGCGTCACACCAGCCGGCTTCGGGGTTAAAGTATGAGGATTGAAAGCCTTCGGTGGAAGTGTCTTTCAGGCAAGAAAACTTTTCGGAGATCTTATCGAGGGCAATGTCTTCTGCTTGAGTGGAACCTCGACCGAGGAAGGTCTCTTTGATACGAGCTTTGAGGTTGCTGCCTTCTTCCTCGAGCATAAGCCAGCCTACTTTGTGGAAATAGGGCCCGAGCTCTTCGCTCCAGAACCACGGGTGAATGGTCTCACAAGCTAGGTCGCAGTAGAGCTTGTTGGCATAGTCTGTGCGAATGACTCGGTTCACGTCAATTGAGGCTGCTGGCTTGGGCGGTGAAGGTGCTTGGTCGACCACTGTGACTTTTGATGGGTCCTTGTAGATGTGTGCGAGGTGATAGGCAGTTGATGTTCCCTGACAAAGCGTCAGTGACAGACTCATGATCAACACTCTGACTTACAAAAGTGCCAGCACCAATGATCAGGATCGTAGGCTCTGGCTTTCCATTAAACGGGTTGTCACGATCTATGCGCTTCGGGTTCGGTGCAGTGTTGGAAGGCTGAATAGTGTCGTCGCTCGCGAGCACTTTGGCCGAAGTCGAGAAGACGCTGTTGGTCACCATTTTGGCCTCTCGAGCTCGCCTGACCGTTCCCTTTTGCGCTGCGGTGTTGTATCCAGCGATGGAATACGTAGACGGCCTTTCTTGAGGATGCCGAATGAACTGCAGTGATGGTATAGACATTTTTATGATATGGTCCTAGCCTCCAGCTGGCGACCAGGGGTTTGGCGGGCATACGGAATCCCCGCCCACGTTCAATGCCCCAACCATGTGTCGGGAAACGCGTATGCATGCCTGTTCTTCCAGCAGTCTGGACATGGATTGATGTCTCTGGGCACTGCTAAGCATGGAGACGCATGTATGTGAGGGGAAGCTGCAAGCTTGCGTCGTTTGGGTCAAGGATGTATTCGCAAGTACAGTGCTCAGATTGGCAGTTCTCGACGGAAGCGCAAGAAATTTGGACTTACGGATCTCACGATGCCTCAATTCGATTCCACTGTAGCATCGATACGAGAGGTGTTGTTGGGTATGCCGCTGACTCACGGAGGACGTGGTTGTCGCAAGGTTCGACAACTTACCCTGGCCTAGCCGCGCCGAGAAAAGGTCTTTCGGAGACTACAGGAACGACAAGTGCAGAGTCGTCACGAGAGCTCACTGCCTCGAGTGAAATGTTCGAGCTGCAAAATGACGCCGCGGCCTTTCCGCTGCCTGCTTATTTGAACACACGCAAGTCCCTACCTATCATTTTCGTAAGGTCGTCGATCGCACGTGACTGGACGTCAGTAGCAGCATGTCATAGTTCGACCGGGACGTCCAAAAATTGAAGACTGACGTGCTTTAATCCTCGTCACTATCAGCAAACATGTCTTCTGCATGCTTCCGTCGCCGAGGCTCAGGCGCAGCAGGCTTTGCTTCGCCGCCGGACTTCAGTAAGAAGCCGTTTTTGCTGGTGCTAGGAACCGGTTCGTCTTTCGCAGGCTCATCAAGTTCCATGGCAGTGCCGTCACTCCCCTGCGGTGTCTGGCCTGACTGTGCTATTGGAGAACCGTCAAGGTCACTCATAGGTTCACCATCGAGGTCTTCATCCATTGGTGTTCCGTCGACATCGTTCACGAGTGTTCCGTCGACATCGTTCACGAGTGTTCCGTCAAGATCTTGCATGGGTTCTCCATCCACATCGTCCGTGTTTTGCGTCTGGACGGATGGTGCGAGAGCAGGTGAGGAAGTCGTTGCAGGCGATGCGGTCCCTTCAATGCGTTTGAATTTGGCCAAGTACTTTGGGTCTAGGCCGTTCTTCTTCTCATCCTGTTCGCCTTTGTCGTTGCCATCTGCAGGCTCTTCAGCTGGCTGTTCAAAGAACTCTTTTTTCATAACCTCGAATACGTCGCTTGCGAACACGCTGCCATGCTCCCAAATATCAAACAGCACGCGGACTTTGTTCTGCCACTGATTCTCCTTGATCCTCCCCCAGCCAAGCGCTTTCCCGAGGCGGCCGAGCTGCTTGAATGTGTGTTGTCGACGGAATGCTGCTTCAAAGAGCTGCCGATATCTCCAAGCATTCCGGACACCAGCAGTGGCGGAGTTCTGAAGCACATCATTGATTAGATACAACGCAACGAGCTTGGACTGTGATGGATCGGCATCCGAGTCCTTTCTCGTAGTGGGTTCAGCAGATGGAGTCTCCTCAATGCTCGGAAGCTCCTCGTCCGGCTCATAGTCATCCTCTTCATCTTGTTTCACGTCCTCGCTGTCGAACTTGCCGCATCGCGTCGAGCTGAACGGCTTTTCAATGTTCAGCATGAGCATGTCTACAATCTCTTCAGCTCCAACTCCAGCATTGTTGATTGCAAACGTCGAGATGGCAGCGACATCGCCAACGCGTAGTCTTGTGTGAATTGCCGGGACTCGTGAAAGAAGCCAAGCAAACTTTGCAATCTTCAGTGGTGAGAGGTACTTCTTCTCATTGTCTGCTGCTGCACCTTCGCCTTCTCGCCTTCCTGTATTGATTTTTCGTTCTTCTTCATCGTCGCTTTCCTCGTCACTCGACACGTAGCTGGGGTGGTCCAAAGCGTCGCCCAGCCGAGACAAATCTGCAAAAGGCACTTCACCTTGCTTGATATTCCATTCGATCACAACATCGTCAATGACTCGTTCAGGACCTCTTGCCATGCGCTTTTGCTCTTGTAGCACATCAAGATTCTCGTCGTCGTTCCACAGCAAGTACCGATAGTAAAGGCCGGCAGGACTCTGAGAGTCAAACAGAAAGGCGAAACGCTCATCGTTCTGCACGTCTGGCATTGCCATGAGTCCGGCTTCAAGTTGAATTGCACGTCGGGGATCGGGCTCCAAGAGCAGTCTGTCAGCGATGGTATGTACAGCACGAATGGTCGATATGGAGGGGGGAGGCTGCACAGCGATGTTTGCGGCGGCCTGAGGGGCTTGATTATGACTGCGCGGCCGAGCCTCGTAGGAGTCCGGCGGGGCAAAATGGGATGGCGGAGGCGCATTTCTCATGCTGAAGCCACCACGAGGTTGAGCAGGGTTGACCTTGTGTGCACCAAATGGCTCTGGACCAGTTGTGGGCATTGGGACTGCGCCTGGGTGCAGTGCTGTGGAAGACAAGTGGCGCGAACATGACAATCTGTAGCCACATCCGAGATACTTGTCCCGCAGTGCACTGACTGCGGCATCGATCTGAGTTGAAGCCGTCTCGGGAGACAAGGTGGCAATTGCCGTCACGGAATATCTGGTCACTGTCGACTGGGGTTGTATGAGGACCGAGTGCACGTACAAGTGCTGCCCGACAATCGTCCGTACATGATGCTCTGTAGTGCTCAGTGGCAGACCAGACAGCTGTATGGTTGGGCGTGGAGCAGCGCCCTCTTCTGCCTCCGCTTCTTCGTCCTGAGCGTATCGTTCTCGATCTCGCGGCGGCTCGTCTCGACGCGCATCTCCCATGTACTCCCTGGCGAATGCTTCCTGCTCACGACGCGCTTCTTGCTGCTCGCGCAATGCATCCAGAGCTCGCTTTCTCTTCAGACTGGGCGGAGGGCCAGGCACGGGACCCAGACTGCCTGGACCACTCCTCGGCGGTCCTCCCAACCCACCACGCGGCCCTCCGTATGCCCCTCGAGGCGCGCCGTAGCTTCCTCGCGCGCCCATCGGGAAGCCATCGTGGTCGTCATTGTCGTTCCCTCCAAAAGAGTCCTCGAAGTCCTTCAGTGCTGCAGCAGCTTCGGCCTGTTCGCGTCGTCTCTTTTCCTCCTGCGCCAGTCTTTCCTTCTCAAATGCCGAGAGCTTCTTCGGCGCGGAAAGTTTCTCTTTAACATCGGGGAACTCTTTGGGATTCTCCTCCTCCGCCATCGTTGAAGCCTGCTGATGGCATGTCAATGCTACGAGTATCTGGTGTATGGCTTTCCATGTCGCTCGGCTCGGGGAAGTCCTCCGCAATAAGGTTGCTAGCGCGTTTTCGGGTCGGCCCGCTCGTGCTTGCTGCTCCTGACCTTGAACACCGCCAAAGCCAAAGCTCCAATTGTGTTCCGACTTCTGCACTTCTGCACCTTCCACCTTCCCACATCGCCGTTCACTTCACTTCGACAACACCGATCACTTCACTGTACAGATCGATACCCCACTCAGCATATGGGAGGAAGACAGCAAATGCGACATCCGCACCGTCCCGCCAAGTGAAGTCTGAACTGGCCTCCAGTACCACCACCGACCCCTCGACTTGGCCGCCAACTCCATGTGCCACCCATAGCAAAGACAGCTCTTGTACGCGAAGCCTGCTGTAGGCTTCGCTACATAACCTTCCAAACATGACGAGCGCATACAGCGAGGCGCTCAACGCCATATTCCAAGACCTCAAATCGCGCAATGAACACACCCGCCAGAACGCCGCTGGACGGCTGCTCGACCAGGTCAACGCCGCTTTCAGAGAGCTCCAACCGGCATCCTGGTTGCAGTACTACAATGAGGTGAACGCCAAGATGGTGCAGCTCATCATCAGCGGACAAGACACACACGAGCGCATGGGAGGACTGTATGCGCTGAATGCTTTAATCGACTTCAAGGGAGACGATGCCGCGCAGAAGGTCCCCAAGTTCAGCAATTATATCAAGAGGACATTGGAAGGCAACGATACCAGTGCTATGATCGTCGCAGCTAAGTGCTTGGGACGGCTGGCGACACCTGGTGGCGCCTTGACTGCCGAGTTGGTGGAAGCTGAAGTGAAGCACGCGCTGGAGTGGCTGACTTCGGAGCGCAATGAGAACCGACGCTTTGCTGCAGTTCTCATCCTGCGTGAGCTAGCCCGGAACAGCTCGACCTTGCTGTACATGTATATCCCGGGCATTCTGGTGAGCATTTGGGAGGGACTGCGCGACCAAAAGGTGGTGATAAGAGAAACCGCTGCAGAGGTTGTGTCGCAGTGTTGCAAGATATTATCCGCACGCGACCCACAACAGCGGCAGACTTGCCTCACACGACTATTCGAGGGTGCCCAGGATGGCTTTCGCCGCGGTACTGTTGAATGCGTGCATGGCTCGCTCTTGGTCTACAAGGAATTGCTGGTGCAGGGTGGCATGTTCATGCACGGCTCCAAGTACAAAGACGCATGCGAGCGTGTGCTTCTGCAGCAGTATCGCGAACACCGAGACCCGACCATTCGGCGCACAGTAGTAGAGATCATCCCTCTACTTGCTGCCTATGCCCCGAAAGACTTCTGCCACAACTATCTCGCACGCTCAATGCAACATCTGCAAAATCTCCTCAAGGACCCGAAGCAACGCAACATGGCATTTGTGGCTATAGGAAAGATCGCACATGCTGTGGGCTCGCAGATTGCTCCATATCTCGACACCATACTCCTCCACATCCGAGACGCGCTTTCCGTGAGGAATCGAACGAAGCACTCTGATGAGGCGCCAATCTTTGAATGTATCAGCATGATTTCCATCGCGGTGGGCCAGACGCTGAGCAAGTACATGGAGGCTCTCCTCGATCCCATCTTTGCTTGTGGGCTTTCGGACGCCTTGACTCAGGCTTTGGTGGACATGGCTCACTATATCCCTCCGGTCAAGACAACCATCCAAGAGAAGCTCCTCGACCTTCTCAGTCGAACACTCTGCGGACAGCCTTTCCAAACGCTGGGTCATCCGACCCAAGGTAAAGGCCTCCCGCCCATCTACACCAAAGAGTACAGAGATCAGAAAGATCCGCAGCATCAAGAACACCGGGACCAAGAGATTGCGCTGGCCTTACACACGCTTGGATCTTTTGACTTCAGTGGACATGTGCTGAACGAGTTTGTGCGCGACGTCGCAGTTCGCTACGTGGAGGATGATGACGCTACCATTCGCAAGGCTGCTGCCCTGACCTGCTGCCAACTCTTCGTCAAAGATCCTATTGTGCATCAGACCAGTCATCATGCTATTCAGGTCGTCTCGGACGTCATTGAGAAATTGCTCACTGTTGGAGTCGCCGATCCGCATCCAGACATCAGGCAGACGGTCTTGGTGTCGCTCGACGCACGTTTCGACCGCCACCTCTCAAACGCCGAAAACGTTCGCACGCTTTTTCTGGCGCTCAATGATGAGAAATTTGCCATTCGTGAGGCCGCGATGACGATCATTGGTCGGCTCACCCAGGTCAACCCGGCTTATGTTTTCCCGTCATTGCGCAAGGTCCTCATTCAATTGCTCACCGAGATAACCTACTCTAACAACCCGAACAACAAGCGGGAATCGGCGCAGCTGATCAGTCATCTGGTCAATGCTAGTCAAAAGCTCATCAGGCCGTATGTGACGCCGATGGTTGGTGTCCTCCTCCCCAGAGCTTCGGATCCTCATGTCGAAGTCGCAGCAACCTCTTTGCGTGCTCTTGGCGATCTCGCGGCCGTCGGCGGCGAAGATATGAAGCAGTGGATCCCGGAGCTGATGCAAGTCATCATTCTAAGCTTGCAAGATCTCGCTTCACCCAAGAAGCGTGAAGCTGCATTGTGCACGCTGGGACAACTGGCTAGCAACAGCGGATATGTCATTGATCCGTATACCGAGCATCCGGAATTGCTCACTCTTCTCGTTAACATTGTCAAGAATGAGCCACCGGGTGGTCTTCGACGTGAGACCATTCGACTCATGGGCATTCTTGGAGCTCTCGATCCTTACAAGCATCAGCAAGTTGTGGAGGAGTCCCCAGAATCTAATCTCAAGGCCGACTCTGGCGCCGAATCAGACGTGACGCTAATCATGAAGGGCATTACTCCAAGCACGGAAGACTACTACCCCACCGTGGTCATCACCACCCTCATGCTCATGCTGAAAGAAGACACACTCAAGCAATACCATTCGGGCGTTGTTGAAGCTGTCATGAATATCTACGCTACGATGGGCATGAAATGTGTGCCCTTCCTTGGCACCGTGGTCCCAGGCATCGTTAGCGTCTTGAAGGACGCTTCAAGCGAGGGGCGTCTGGAAGGATACTTCAACCAGCTTGGTTTGCTTGTAAAGATCGTTCGACAGCACATCCGGCCACATCTTCGAGTCATGCTTCAGGCTATCGAAGAACATTGGTACAAGAGTACGCAGCTTCAGGCTACGATTCTGAATCTCATCGAAAGCATAGCGAGAAGCCTCGAGGGGGAGTTCAAGATCTACCTGGCAGAAGTCTTACCACTCATGCTGGGCGTTTTGGATGCTGATAGTAGATCCGAAGCTGGACGAGTGGCCCAGCAGCGCGTGCTCCACGCCTTCTTGGTATTCGGCGCTAGTGCCGAGGAATACATGCACCTCATCATTCCAGTCATCGTCCGCATGTTCGACATGAGCGATGGACGTTTCCGCGACCGCGCCGTGAGGAAAGCAGCAATTGAGACTATTGGTCGTCTCAGCAAGCAGGTCAACATCGCGGAATTTGCTGCGAAGATCATACATCCACTTGCTCGCGTTCTCAACGGCAATGACCAGACTCTGAAGCCCGCAGCAATGGAGACACTGTGCGCTCTCATCTTTCAGCTTGGTCAAGACTTCTTACACTTTGTGACAACCATCGACAAGATTTTGACTGCTCAGCGCATCAACTATACCGCATACAACCTCATTGTCAACAAGCTTAAGAAGCACGAGGCTCTGCCCCAGGATCTGAGTCCCGATGAGAGATACAACGATGAAGATGAGGACCAGTATGCCGCCGAAATTGCTACTAAGAAGCTCGCCGTTAATCAGCAGCACCTGAAGAACGCGTGGGAGGCTAATCAAAAGTCAACCAAGGAAGACTGGCAGGAGTGGATGCGACGCTTCTCGGTGGAGCTCCTCAGAGAAAGCCCGCAACAAGCACTCAGAGCCTGCACGAATCTTGCTAGTATCTACCCACCATTGGCACGATCACTCTTTAACAGTGCCTTTGTCAGCTGCTGGACTGAGCTCTATGATCAATACCAAGAAGAGCTTGTTCGATCAATTGAGACTGCTCTCACCAGTCCTAATATCCCTCCAGAGATTCTTCAAGTCTTGCTGAATCTGGCTGAGTTCATGGAGCATGATGACAAAGCTCTTCCTATCGATGTCCGAACGCTCGGAATGTATGCCGGCAAGTGCCACGCATTCGCCAAAGCTTTGCACTACAAAGAGCTTGAGTTCAATGCTGAACAGAATGCAAGTGCAGTAGAAGCTCTCATCTCAATCAACAACCAGCTTCAACAGACGGACGCCGCCTTCGGTATACTTAGGAAGGCACAAGGCTACAGCGACGTTGACCTCAAGGAGACTTGGTTTGAGAAGCTTCAGCGTTGGGAGGATGCCTTGATGGCCTACCAGACTCGCGAAGAGAACGAAGGTGGTGCACAGAATGCATCGTTTGAAGTGGTGATGGGCAAGATGCGGTGTCTGCACGCTTTAGGCGAGTGGGACACGCTGTCTTCCATTGCGCAAGAGAGATGGCACAGCTCGAACAGCGAGAACAGGCGCCACCTTGCTCCCTTGGCAGCAGCTGCTGCCTGGGGCATGGGTCAATGGGATGTTATGGACGAGTACCTGACAGCCATGAAGCAGCATACGCCAGATCGCAGCTTCTTCGGGGCCATTCTTGCCATTCATCGGAATCACTTCGAGGAAGCTCATGCTCACATTACCAAAGCCCGTGATGGACTTGATACTGAACTTTCAGCGCTACTCGGCGAAAGTTATACTCGCGCGTATGGCGTCATTGTTCGTGTGCAGATGCTGGCCGAACTCGAAGAGATCATTTCGTACAAGCAGGCCTATAACGACTTGTCCAAGCAAGATCGCATGCGACAGACATGGACAAAGCGCCTAAGGGGCTGTCAACGCCAGGTTGACATATGGCAGCGAATGCTCAAAGTCCGCGCATTGGTCATCACACCGCAAGAGAACCAGGAGATGTACATCAAGTTTGCATCCATCTGTCGCAAGGCTGGCAGGAACGGGCTGGCAGAGAAGAGTCTGAACAGTCTACTTGATATCCGCACAGGTACTGGAACCTTGACTACAGACCCAGCTAGCTGGGAGAAAGTCCAACAAGCGCCATATCCCGTGCAATACGCCACTTTCAAGTTTCTTTGGTCAACGGAACATCATGAACTTGCCCTCAAGTCTCTGCGCGATTTCACGCGAACACTCAGAGAGGACTACGAGAACAGGCAAGCTGTCACTCTATCCATGAATGGGCTGAACGTAAACGGAGTGAACGGTGTCCATGTCCCATCTCACGCTGGACTCCTCACTGCCACGAATCGCGTCAATGGTGCCAATGGCATTAACGGATTGAATGGCATCCACAGCCATGGCCCATTTGGTGCAGCCAATGCTCACCAGATGTCGCCTCGTGAAAAGGCAGAGCTTGATGAGTGGCGGATGCTTCTAGCACGCTGCTACCTCAAGCAGGGTGACTGGCAGGTCAAACTGCATAACGGAGATTGGCAGTCAGAGCATGTTGCTGATGTCCTTGCCTCTTACAGCGCAGCCACTCGATATCACGAGGATTGGTACAAGGCATGGCATGCATGGGCGTTGGCAAATTTTGAAGTCGTCACGTCTCTGACCTCTGGAGATCGCGAAAATGCCGACATACCATCATATCTGGTCTCAGAACATGTTGTGCCAGCGATCAAGGGCTTTTTCAAGAGCATTGCGCTTCTCTCCACGAGCTCTCTGCAAGATACACTTCGCTTGCTTACCTTGTGGTTCGCGCATGGTAACCACCAGGAAGTTACCCACGCTGTTACGCAAGGCATCAGCTCCGTCAGCGTTGACACTTGGCTCGAAGTCATTCCACAGCTCATCGCTCGAATCAATCAACCGAACAGACTCGTTCGTGAAGGTATCCACAACCTTCTGGTGGACATAGGCCGGGCACATCCGCAAGCTTTGGTCTATCCTCTCACAGTTTCCATGAAGAGTGACACAGGCAACCGCTCCCGCTCCGCAGCGCGCATCATGGAGGCCATAAGACAGCACTCGCCCAAGCTTGTCGAGCAAGCCGCCCTTGTCAGCCGCGAGCTCATCCGTATTGCGGTCCTCTGGCACGAGCAGTGGCACGAGGGCTTGGAGGAAGCTAGTCGATTGTACTTTGGCGACCACAACATAGCAGGTATGCTGGCCCTCCTGGAGCCTCTCCACGAAATGCTTCGAAAGGGCCCCGAGACGCTTAGAGAGATCTCGTTTATCCAGTCTTTTGGACGTGACCTTAACGAGGCCCGTGACTGGTGCCAGGCATGGAATTCGTCCAGAGAGATTGGAGATCTCAACCAAGCTTGGGATCTTTACTATGGCGTTTTCAAGAGAATCGGTAGACAACTGCCACAGCTTATGAGTCTGGAGCTACAGTATGTCTCACCGGAACTCAAGAATGCGAAAGACCTCGATCTTGCAATTCCTGGTACATATCAAGTCGGCAAGCCAGTCATTAAAATTGCCAGCTTCGACCCGGTGGCAACGGTCATATCTTCCAAGCAGCGGCCGCGCAAATTAACTATGAGAGGTAGCGATGGCCAGAAGCATGATTTCCTTATCAAGGGCCACGAAGACATTCGACAAGACGAACGTGTCATGCAGCTGCTTGGCCTCGCCAACACTCTCCTCGCCGCCGATCCGGAGTGTCTCAAGCGTCATCTGAACATCCAACGCTACGCAACCATCCCCTTGTCGACACAAGCTGGTCTCATTGGGTGGGTACCCAACTCAGACACTCTGCATGTCCTGATCCGCGAGTACCGCGAGAGCCGCAAGATCTTGCTCAACATTGAGCATCGCATAATGTTGCAGATGGCACCCGACTATGACAACTTGACGCTGATGCAGAAAGTCGAGGTGTTCGGTTACGCCTTGGACAATACCACTGGCCAGGATCTGTACCGAGTTCTGTGGCTGAAGAGCAAGTCTTCAGAAGCCTGGCTTGACCGGCGTACAAACTACACTCGGTCACTCGCTGTCATGTCCATGCTCGGCTACATCTTAGGTCTCGGCGATCGCCACCCCAGCAATCTCTTGCTGGATCGCGTCACCGGAAAGATCGTGCACATCGATTTTGGAGACTGCTTCGAAGTTGCAATGCATCGCGAGAAATACCCCGAGCGCGTCCCATTCCGTCTTACCCGTATGCTCACATTTGCCATGGAAGTCAGCAATATCGAAGGCTCCTTCAGAACTACGTGTGAACATGTCATGCGTCTGCTACGCGGTAACAAGGAGTCCCTCATGGCCGTCCTAGAAGCCTTCATCCATGACCCACTCCTCACCTGGCGTCTCGGCACCCGAGACTCTCCACTCGAACCTTCCTTCCCATCCGAACGTCGCCAATCAATCATGCAAGACCCCAACGCCGCAGGCGGTCATCCTCCCGCCCATGCTACCGCTGCTCGTCGACCTTCCGTCATGGGCGGTGACCCCAATGCTCCCAATCAGCCCGGCGCTCCAGGCAACAATTCTTACCGTCCCCGTGGCAGACTTAGTAGTATTGCCCCAGGAATGAACGGTATACCTGATGCCATCGAGAAGGAAGTCCAGAACGCCAGAGCTTTGCAAGTCCTGGCGAGAGTCAAGGAGAAGTTGACGGGCAGGGATTTTAAGAAGGAACAGGAATTGAAGATTGAGGAACAGGTTGAGAGGTTGTTGGCTGAGGCTACGAACCTTGAGAATTTGTGTCAGCATTATGTTGGGTGGTGTTCTTTCTGGTAGATGAGTGAGAGAGAGAGAGAGGTGGATGTTAGAAGAGGAATGGGATGGTGATTTGACTTTTTTGAGCGTGGCGTTGGTATGGATTATCGTGAAGCATCAGACCAGCGAAAAGCTTGCTGATTTTCAGTGCGAAAAATCGGCATGATGACGGTACTTGCTACGAGGATTATGAGATGAATACTGCAGCGAGCGAGGGAATGAGCAATAATGTAGCATAGCGTGCGTGTAATGGCCTTGCGTCACTTCAATCAAGTTCTTGCTGGCTGCCAAATGGAGCCCGCCCCGCCGCTATCTGTGAGATGTCGATACTCGAGTCAAGCACTTGGGTCCCATCACTCACTCCTATTTGCCACCTGATTATTCTACCTTCAAACTCCCAGATATCTCCTTCTTCTCCGCCTTCCTCGCCAAAATCATCGCCATCTCCCATCCATCCTCATCATCTTCCTCCATTGTTACATCTTTCCCATCGGCTTCGAAAAGTAAGTCAACAGCAAGCAACTTCCGTCCTTCGATTTGCCGTCTGAGGTTTTTTTGAATGCGAGCAAAGACGTCTTGGACTGTCATGGAGTCATCTAGAAAGACGACTCTGGAGCTCCCCGGGCTCTTGAACCAGACTGGGAAGCGCAATGTGAAGGGTGGTGAGTCCATGTTCGCGGAAGAGCGAGGTAGAGGTTTGGTCTCTACTAGGGAAGGTCTGGGTGATTGTGAGGGTGGCGGGGCGGGACCAGGCATAGGTGTTGGGTGAGTGACTTGTTCGGCGGTTGCGTTTGCAGTGTTGTCGGTGGTTGAGTGGTTGTCGTTGGCTGGCTCTGGTTCTGCTTCGTGCTCGGACTCTGTGGGTACGGGCGGGTCGGGACTCTGTGCAGATGGTGCAAAAGCGCTCGTTGAAGTGACGGCTGTCGCATCATTTGTGTTTGCTGCTGGGTCCGGGATCGTCGCCTCAGGGCGTGCGGCCCCGGAGTGTGGATGTCTTGTGTATGGTTGGAAGAACGATGTAGCAGATGCGGACACAGAAGTTTGAGTCTTATTTTGCGGTGCTGGTGTGGTGTCATAGAGGCTGTCATAAGATTGCTGGCGTCCGCGACTCGAATCTGTCTGCTGCACGATGAGTGGAGATTTGGTCGATGCAACAACCTTGGGAAGAGCGGGTCCGCCTTGCGTGTTGAGTGCGTTAAAGGCAGTCTTTCTTGCCATCTGGCGCCCACTCTTGCTGCTTCTGCTACGTCTCTTAGAGGCATTATTCGACTCTGCTTCGGGTTGAGGACTTTCTTGTCGCTTCCGCTTTCCTTTGTCTGGGCCTTGCTGCACGATATCGCTTTGCAATAATGGTGTCGTCTCATTCTCTGACACGGTGGTCAAGTAGCAATTCGTGGTGTAGCCGCCGTTCAGCTTCCAGAATGCCCACAGGGGCTTATCAGATTTGAGTCTCCTCCATTCTCGTTCTGGCAATTCCTTGAGGCAAGCATAGACATCTCTACCCTTCAATGAACATTTGAAAATCCAGATCTGAAACAGGTTAGCAAGGAGTATATCAGCGACGGGCGACGGACACTTGCATTCTTTCTCATCTGCGTATCGTCATCGTGCCATTCAAGCTCTGACAGCTCAATCTTGAGCCTCTCGCAGGGTTGCCGCGCAGTAGAGCAGCAGGCAGCGCATTGGAGGTAGCACACGGAAACACCTGGCGATATATCAAATGCGTATGGCTCTACTCCAAAACACTCGGACCCTCCTGTTGTACTCTCGAAGTAATTCTTCTCCACTTCATTCCAGGTTGGCCCATTTACTGACACTTTTTCTTCGTCATAGTCGCCCAGCCAGACGCTCTGAGACAGCAAAGACGCATTGAGATGATCTTCTTGATTGGCGCTGAAGCATTCCCAGACTGCAGGAGACTCGTTGTAGGCGGCACGTGTGTTTGTCGATGCCGGCGTCAAGCTGTAGGTTGGGTCGAAACCGTTGTCGCTCATTGCTCTGACAGTCTTGATGTGATCCTTGCGCCATCGCAGGATCTTCTCGATCACCAATGTGAGGAAGGTCTCTTTGATACTTTTGAAAGTCAGCAGTGTTATGTATTGAGCTTTGGTGGCTACATCATCCGGCACTGCGCAGAAGGGTTGTCGGCCACTTACAATTTCTGGTCACTCGGACTGTGCCAGTACAGATGCCTCTCGCAAGGGGACGATGTCGCTCCTTCTCCAGGATTTAGGAGCCAAGGACGTTGGGCGTCTGCGCTCCAGATGGCGGGGCCGTACTCTTTGAGCAGCCTTGTTTGAGCGTCACGAATCTCTGGGCATCGAGGGATGAATTCCATGGCCTTGAGGTAGTGAACTTTGCACAGTTCCGTCAGTCGGTCCCATAGTTGCGCAACTGCTGGGTTTGCTTTGAAGTCGGCCCCCTTCTTGGTGTAGAATGCGCGGAGACCAAGCTGGGATGTCAGGTCCGACAACACTAATCTCTTGGAGGGCATGTTGACGCTCAGTAGGGCGTACTGTCGCAACGTGGGAGCCACCTTGTCGTGTTCTCGAGTGTAGTGTGAGAGGAAGCGTGAGAATGAGGGAGGGGGGCCGGCCTTGTTGTAGGTAGGACCGTCCCCGGAAATCTGACTAGTGGGCAGGCGCGCCCAGCCAAAACTCAAAATCTGAGCAGGTGCGCACCTTCGTCCTTGCCTTGTCCTGAGTTGCTCGTGACGCATACGAGATGTAGGTAGCTACTGTTCACAGCGTATGGCAGGCACATGACTCAATGGAGTGCGAGGCCAAGCACCCGCCGAACAATCATTGGTAGCTGGAGTTGGGCCGCTGTCGACAAGCTCATTTTACTTCAGTCGACGCCGCGGCATCGTATCGCCCAGACTGTCGGCCAATGTCGTTATTGCTCATTTGGCTCTACACTTCGACCCCGTCCCCAATTCACCGGCTTCCGCTTGACGAAGGCACCAACTGCACCCAAATAGCCTTCATGTCGCAAGAAGAAAGCTTGCTTCGTGCCTTTGCTCCAGAACTTGATGGCGAATGATAAGGTGTGTATCGTCTGCTGGTGGCCTCGAATGAAAGATCCTCCGAAGTATATCCGCTTCAGGTCGTGTCTCTCTGATTGCAAGAAAGATATCTGGCCGATGTTATTGCTGTAACTTCGTCAGTTCTGCAAAAGCATTGATACGTAGAGACGTCCTTACCTTATGGCATAAAGCAAGCTACGCGAGATGTCTTCGGGCTTGAACATTCTGCCGTCTCCGACCAGACCGCTCCCTGCTGCTTCGTCCATGTCCATAGTGTGAGCGGTGAACTTGGGGTGTTCGCCATTGCTGATGCCATTACCGTCCTCAGCCAGCCTCTCGGCTTCTCTTTTGCGCTTTAACACCTTGCCGAAACTACTCGCGATAGTCCTCTCGCTGAGGCCGATCTTCTCGTATCCCATGCCCTCGCCATAGATGTCGCCAACCAGCAAGTCCACTGAGCTGTTGTCGCCCTTGTCGGCCATGTCCAGCATGTCGTCGAAATTTCGCGCTCCAGTAAGCAAAGATAGTAGACCCCACAATGTACCACCTCCCAACGAGGTACCGCCAATGCGCTGAAATTCTGAAGGACCGGACACCTTGATCATAGAAACGCCACTGCCAATGTTGACCAACAAATAAGGATACACGTCTTCTTTGGGCTCCTGAAATGTCATTGGACTCTCCGGAACACTGTCGTTGTATGTGAAAACCTCGTTCGGTATTTGCGTGATGAAGAAATCCAGGCCTTTGATCAAGCACTCCATTTCGTCCTCTCGCTCTACTTCGACTCCAAGCCGTTCTCGAATCCGGTCATAAAATTTGAAGGCACCGCCTCCCGTCGCCATGATACTGAGCTTCGTGGCATTGTCCATTCCGTTGATCCGCTGATGCTTGATCTGCAGGAGTCGTAGGTATTCAATGCAGTCGTCGATTTTCTCCGTCTCAAAGGAGAGAAAGTTGAGCCTGCCTCCGGATTCACCGTTGCCGTTCTCGCGTGTGAAGTAGACGACTTTGGCGAGAGATCCACCAATATCAGCTGCAACATGGCTGACAGTCGCTGTGTGATTCGGCAATCTGATGTCACGCTTATGGTGCTGATAAGAATGTTCGTCGCCTTCCGAATGACTGCTGGTTGGCGATCGGTCTGGCGAATTGTCTTCATCTTCATGATTGATAATGTAGGCTCCTGTAACATTTATCTTGATTGAGCCGGGTTGAGCGATTGCTTGCTGCATATCGGCCGAGCTCGAAAGCCGCCTCTTCTTTGAGTGAGGTCGCCCGAGGTCTGCCATGCTTGCGCGACTGATCTGAAGAAGTCTCAGCCCGTCCAAGGTCTTCTAGTTGACAATGTGCAGGGAGAGCACGTGTCGTGATCGCCAGAACGAGTAGCACGCAAGCTTTCGCGGCTGAAATCCCAAGAGTCTAGGGACTCAAGTGAATAGTGAAAGTGAACAATATCAAGCTGAGAGCTAAGCTGAATGTCAGACTGAAACAAGGATTTCCACAACCTCGGGAGGCGTTGAGCTGCTGGCTGACGGCATAATCTCATGCAGTGTTTCTTATTCTGAATCTTCGATACGGACAAGAGGATTGAGACACCTAGTGGTTCGAGTGAGTAAACCCGCCGCCCGAGGCCCGAACTTCTCATTTTCAGCAAGAAGCGTTGACCAGGGTCCAGCTCGAGCGCTGACAAGGATCGGATCCGCTTTCCACGCGCGATGAACTACTTCGTTGTATCGCCCACATGCGAATAACACAATCACACATATCTCAGCTCGGGTAGTATGGGTAATGATGGTGGAAGTATACCGACCCGCCGCGAACTGGTCAAGGAGGCCGCGCGCGATCCGACCACCAGCGAAGTCAAGGCATCGCAACACGAGCAGCAGGAATACTACTGGAGCACAGACCCAATATCAAGAGAACCCTTGGCGCAGCCAGTAGTATCAGACGCCAACGGCAAGCTATATAACAAGTCTACGATACTGGAGTATCTGGTAGAGGGCGCGCGCAAGGAGGATGCCGACACCATTACTCAGGGCGCAATTAAAAGCTTGAAGGACATAGTCGAGGTCAAGTTCGAGGTCGATGCTGAGGCCAGTGAGAAGACGAATGGCACAGCGAAGCGCGAAACTTGGAAGTGCCCAGTGACAGGCGACAAGCTTGGTCCCGGCTCGAAAGCAGCATATATCGTGCCCTGCGGACATGCCTTTTCTGGAAGTGCAATCAAGGAAGTCTCGGGCGAGAAGTGCCTCACTTGCGATACCGACTATGCTTCCAACGATGTCATACCCATTCTACCCGTCACGGAGATCGATATTGCGCGATTGTCGTTGCGGGTGAAGACGCTACAAGAGCAAGGCTTTTCGCATTCGTTGAAGAAGGCGTCTGGCGGAAAGAAGCGCAAGAAGAAGGATGAAGATACGAATGAAACGAATGGTGTATCGAAGGAGAGCTCGCCGGCTGTGAATGGCACGTCGGACGCAAAAGCGTCGAATGGCATCAACAACTCCTCTACAGCAACTCTTACGGCGAAGGTTCTGCAAGAGCAGGAGCAGGCGAAGAAGCGAAAACGTGAGAATGACAACGTGAAGAGCCTCTTCTCGTCCAAAGAGCAGGACAAAGACGCTGGCAGGAATCGCGATTTCATGACGAGAGGCTACAGCGTGAGATGAGAGGTGGTTCTCATTGAGATCAACTTCTCAAACCCGTTGCGTCAGGAAGGAGTTGCATGACCGGATTCACGCTGCATCGTTTGGTTCATGACTCGCTGATCCAGCAGAGGTAAGCGATGTGAATGCTGTCCAGGAAAGATGTGATTTGGTGCCGGAGGCCTTTCCCAATATTTGCTTTCCGCTATTGACGCCGTTCCGCATGAGAGAATCAAGTGAGCACTTCAAAGAACTAAATCTCACATAGAACCTTGGCCTCCGCTCAAGAAACGGATAGCAGTAATCAATTGCGTCGAACTGCAGAGGCACCTGCGAAGCCTTGAATGGCCGAAGTGAAAGGGCCCCCGAGTCGCAGCCAGCTTGCTCAGTCATAAGTCTCGGGAGGCTGTAGATCGCTGGCAGATATCAACGATAGTAGCTTAGTGGATAGAGCGACCTGTTCAGGCAAACGGTACCGGCTTCGCCAATGTCGTTGAGTCCGCAGAGCGTGCGCACATACAATCTCGAGGACTGCAACATATGTCGGTGGTACCAGTCGACTAGGTGACTGAAATGCAACGGTATTATCGCAGTGTCTTTCAGCATGTGATGTATTGGCATATGAAGTGATTGTTGTGAGGTCGAACCCTTGGCACCACCATGCACAGGGCAATCCTTGCCGACGACGATGTTGCTATTTGTTGCCTTGCTACCACTACGGTGTCTTTTCCTACGTTCGAGAGGATATCACGAGATCATGTCTTTGCGATCACTCACTGGAGAATGGCCTACGAGGTGTGGAGGCCTCGCAGGATTCTGCGAACCCAAGTCCCCAGCTTCTAGCCTTCAAGCCCGCCGGGTATTTCACATTTCCACGCCAGCGCCAGCGCCTCCGGGTCAAGCAGGACGTTGCTATGGGCGATCACACCGATGGCAGAAGAGTGAGGAAAATCACGCGAGCCTGCGACCGATGCAAGGAGAAAAAGCTGCGATGTTCTGGGGACAAGCCTTGCAATGTTTGTGCAGCGAAGAGCATGGCCTGCGCGTACGATTCGCGTTATGGGAGAGGCCGGCCGCCAACGCCTCCATGCGCAACAACACACGAGAAAGTCGCAGACACCCGTGCCGCCATCGTCGGCGACGTAACCGATGTTGAGCATGAGCGTGGACCACGTAGCGAGTCTTTGGAACCTGAAGCAGAGGAAGACGTTCATGGTCAGTTCGTGGATCGTGCGTCCGGGCTGTCCTTCCTCAGGCGAGCACAGAAACGATTCTCGCATGACGGCGATGGCCACTATAACGCTACTATCCCGATCTTGGAAGATAGCCCAGTCATGGCTGCTGGCGACAAACCACTTCTCGTAGGATCCGAGAGCCCTTCGATCCCTGATCGCAGGCATGCCGCTGCTCTGTTAGAGCTGTATTTCGATGTGTGTCATGCAACCTATCGTCCACTACATCGGCCAACGATCAAGTCATGGCACGAGATCCTCCAAAGCAGTGAGCTTGCCGGGACGCCTGTGCATACCACAATAGGCAAAGCGAAGGCTGCAGTACTACTCGGAATCTTCGCCGTCTCCACATACCATTCGGAAAAGAGCCTTGGACTTGCAACTAATGAAGCCTGCCTGCTCAAAAGCGATAGTTACTTCAAGGCGGCGATGACATTGACCGACGAGGAACTTGGTCTTCCCAAGACCGAGTCTGTGCAAGCCAGACTCATACAAGTCTTTTATCTGCTCATGACCTGCCGCATGAACCGAGCTTGGTACGTATTTGGAAATGTGCTCCAGCTCATCTCTGCCCTAGGACTGCACCGAATCAACAGCAGAAGCGAAACCCGGAGTGACTACATCGCTACCCAGTGCCGGAGACGTGTGTTCTGGACGGCATACATCCTAGACAAATACATCGGAACACTGCTTGGACGCCCAATGCACTTTCACGATGAAGATGTGAATATCGACTTTCCGGACTGTGTAAATGACGAGGATATGACATCTTCCGGCCCGGGCATTGAAGGGTCAGATGATTGCCAAATGGACGCATTTGTTATGAATGCTAGACTGGCGCGCATTGTTGGCAAAATCTCGCGCAAAGTCTATCCGATGCATGCGCTTTCTGACAGGTACAACGTCAGCACGCTCCGGCTTTTGAATGAAGAGCTAGAGCGGTGGCGCGCGAGTCTGCCAGCTGTGCTGAGCACCGTGCGTCCGTCCAGCCTGGTCCCAAGCTTTCGACGACAGAATGTGGCTCTGACCGTCGCTTACTACCATGCCATCATGCACACGAATCGCTCATCGTTGTTGCGACTTACCTCATCGAAGACACTTTACAGCGATGCGTACAACAAAAGCGCTATCCAGTGTGTTCACGCCGCAACAGAAGTCCTCAAGATCGTCGACCGGATGGCGAAGGAAGGCCCTTTATTTCACGCATTCTGGTGGACTCACTATGTCACGTTTTGCGCTCTGTCTGTGGCTCATGTATGGCAAGTCCAGCGTCAAAAGTGCTCTACTATTGACACTCGATTACAAGGAGAGCAATTGAGCCATATGATGGGGGTCTGCGAGGCTCATCTTGCCAACGCCACTGCTATTAACTCAGCAAGCAGACGTTATTGCATAATTCTGAAAGAGCTCAAAGCGGAAGCTACGCGAGCCAAAGCGCGACAGCAAGAACAACAAGTTGCAGCCACCGATGGGCACTATGAAATCATTTCTGAAGATCGTGACGAACGAACGCGAGACCATATTCAACAAGACACCTCTGCGGCTCAACTCACGGCACCTATGGCGAGTCCTGGTTCTGTCTCACACACCTGGCTCGATGATTGGACCGCCGCAGACTGGCTAGATCTCGATGCATCTGTAAGTGACTGTATTCACTGCTTGACCACTGGGCGCTGACATGCTTGCAGGCTTTCGGCTTATTTGATAATCTGAGCCCATCAAGTTTGAGTCTGCTAGACGTGAGTGATCAAGGCACTTGATACAACCCACTGCTACGTTCTGCCTATACAATTACTTCCTACCTATCACAGATAACGTGATATGCTAACATGAGTTGCAAACTAACTCCGGGAATCTGTGCCGATTCTCTTCAGGTTCGCCTGCTTGATTGCCGCGTGTATCTCCATATCTGCGCCTTCCGGCAGCGGTAGCAATGGCGATCTTACTTTCGCATGCTGCAATATCCCGCGTGCAACCAGCGCATGCTTCAACGCAACCGTGCCCTCCATGTGCGACCCGCGATGGTACACACTCTTCGTGATTGGGAGTATCTGGTCATGAATGGCTCTTGCCTTCCTATAGTCCTTCGCCTTTCCAGCTTCGATCATTTCCAGCAGTGGCTCTGGAGCAATATTGCCATATCCAACCAGGAAGCCGTCGACATCGAAGCAGGTATGTAGCAGGTACTCGTCATGACAAGTCAAGATCTGGAGGTCTGGTCTCTCTTTCCGAATCACTGGAATTTCGGTATCCCATCGTCTCATGTTCCGAACGCCATTCTTCATTGCGAAAACTCCAGGTAGCGCGGCAATGTCGAGCATTGTCTGGAGACTGTATGTCGCCTTTGTGTTATCTGGATATTGGAACAAGATCAGAGGCAGACCGCTGGTCTCATATACGACCTTGTATCGATCCTGGGGTGCGCCAGGCTGATATCCGAACCGAAGCCAGCCATGAGACGGATACAAAAGACCTGCTTTCGCACCAGCTTCCTTGGCTCTGCAGGCTTCAAGCGCAGCAACTTCCGTGCCTTCGCCTGTGATGCCAGCAATGATGGGAATCCGGTCTTCAACGGATCGAACAAAAGCTTTGATTACATCGACCTGTTCTTGCTGAGTGAGGAAAGTGCCTTCGCCGGCATGCCCTAGCACGACGAGACCAGTGACACCTCGAATGCCCCCTAGCCATGACCCAAGGCGTTGAATGGCATCGTAGTCGACTTGTCCATCCTCCGTGAACGGCGTGACTGGTGCTGGCGTGAGGCCTCTGAGATCCATTGTCCAAGGCTTCGCTGGCTTCAAATGTGGTATGCGGATGGGAAGCAAGTTCTGGATTTGTGATACTTGAGCAGAGACATATATCTTACACTCCAATGTCAATGAGCGAGTGTCTTAAGTACGCGTCTTGCTGAAGAACACATCCTCATCTGCGCCATAGTGTTGCCCGATGGATCCCCCGAGCAGCTTCGGGATATTCGGACAAAGGTTTCCGGCTCGGACTCCTGCAGGTCGAATCCGGAAATCTGCAAGCAAGCTTTATCCACCAGGACCAGTGGTGGAGAGGACCTTGCAGAATCTTCTCGGTCATTGAGAATTGGACCATACTACTGATGTAGTGCTTGTGCGGAGTCCCCAGACTTGACCCCATGGGCTGTGCCACCCCTTGCACGGCCGCACGCCTGTCAGCATGCAGCGTGGAACGATCTGTTCAATGGTCGACTTAGCTGATATAAGCCCGATCGCCTGCTCGCCGACTCCTGTTCGAAGACCGAGAGTTTCGGAATCTAATTCGAATCAAAACTGTCATCTCTGCTTCTTGACGCTGAGGTGCAACAATGCAAGCCGGCTTGAGTGACGATCGGCTGTCAAGGAGCAGCAGTGCCAAGAAGCACGATGCAATTCACGAAGAAATGGTTACTCGCCACGGAATTCTGATTGCTGAAGATGCTGAGTTTCTTGCCTCATTCTCAACGGAGGATCATAAGGCAGTCCTACGTAAAGTAAGCATATGGAAAGCTCAAGGTGCGATCGTACTAATCACTATCCTTCAGGTCGATGTATGTCCGATACACAGGCAATTTCAAAAGAGGCGGTGCCGCTGAACATCAAACAGTGGAGACTAGTCCCGATGCTCCTCGTTCTTTACCTGATGTGAGCGCTGCCGACGGCTTCTCTCAACACTGCTGACTTCCTCAGTGCCTTCATTGATCGAGCGAACATTGGTCGGTTTTCAATCAACGCTCGTGTCACGCAGCTTATTGACTGGTGTCAGGCAACGCTAAAATAGAAGGTCTTGAGGATAGTTTGAACCTGAGTGGGACACAGTTCAACATCGCGCTCGCTGTATTCTTCGTGCCCTATACGCTGGTCGGTACGTATCCATGACTTTCCAGCCCACTGGCTAGTTCGCCGACGAGACGCAGAAATTCCGAGCAACATGATGTTAAACCTGTTCAAGCGTCCATCGGTTTTCATGGGCAGCATTGTTACAGCATGGGGTAAGATGGTCACCGATGCTGGCGTCTGCAGAGTTTCACACTAAAGCATATTAGGCATTATCATGATGTGCATGGGCTTCGTGCAGAACTTCGCTGGCCTCTGCGTGACAAGAGTTCTGCTAGGGGTCTTCGAGGAAGTGCTTTGAACAACCATACAACGGCACATCAGCTAATATTAAACAGAGCTGGATTCTTCCCAGGGGCCATCCTCATCATCTCAAAATGGTACCTTCCACACGAAACTCAAACTCGTATTGCGATTTTCTTCACAGCCAGCGCTCTCGCAGGTGCTTTCTCTGGACTCCTTGCATTCGCAATCGCAAAGATGGACGGAACAGCAGGTTTCGAAAGCTGGCGCTGGGTAATAAATATGCCTGCTTCAGTCGGTAACGCCGCTTCCACCTATACTAACAACCATTGACCTAGATCTTCATCCTCGAAGGCCTTGCCTCAGTCCTCCTCGGCCTCTCTTGCTTCCACCTCCTCATCGACTCCCCCGCCCTCTCCAGCAACTGGCTCAATCCCCAAGAAATACGATACCTCGAACTCCGCCAACTCGCCCGCCAAACCCACATCTCAAACCCACATGACGAGAGAAAATCCTTCGACAAACGCATATTCTGGAGCGTCGTCACCGACTTCAAAATCTATTTGTTGATCATCGCATTCTGGTCCAACGTAACACCCAACTACGGTCTGAAATTCACTATGCCACAAATTATCAAAAACATGGGATACACTTCTGCAAAAGCACAATTACTCACCATTCCCGCTTACACCATCGGTGGCATTTCCGCTTATATTTCTGCCATCATGTCTGATCGTTGGAGATGGAGGATGCCGTTTATCGTGATCCCGCAAGTTGCTGTGGTGGTTGCTTATGCCATCTTGGCTGCCAGCACAGCCAGCAATAATATCGCATTATGTTATTTTGCGATTTGTTTGGCTTGTTTTGGGTATGTATTCTATCCCTCCAAAAAAAAAAGTTATTTCTCTGACCCTTTTTCCCCTCAAGTCTCTATCCCATCGGCTCCGGCGTCCAAGCCTGGAACTTGTCCAACCTTGCCGGTCCCACCAAACGAGCCATTGGAATCGGATACCTGACGTGTTTCGGCAACATGGGAGGCATCACGGGGAGTTTCATCTTTATCGAGGATGAAGCGCCGAGGTATCGAACGGGGTTTGGAAGTTCGTTGGGGTTCGCTGGGGCGGGCATTTTGGCTTGTTTGGTGCTTGAGGGTTGTTTGTGGTGGATCAATCGTAGGGATGAGAGAGAGGATGACACGAGGTGGACAGAGGAAGAGTTGGAAGCGATGGGGGATAAGAGTCCGAGGTTTAGGTATATGCTTTGAAGGTAGTCTTAGGGGGACGCTTCCGAAGCGAGCCAATTAAGCGCTCCGCGTAGCTCGCTTCCATAGGAGGTCGAAGGGAGTATCTAGCGGTTCTAGTAGATAAAACTTAGCTTTACGTCTATTTTTACGTATTATATAATCTAGCTATGAATTTAAAAAATTCCTCTTCGATAGTAAGTACTCGATAACGGGTCCCTTTATTTAAATTTTAAAAATATAATTTTTTTTAACTTTTTCTATTTTTTAAACTACTATTCTATTTTTCAAACTACTAATTTTTAGAATTAAAATATATAAATAGATTATAATAGATTATAATTTCTCTAAGAAGTAGGAATTTTCTTATTAAAAAGCTAGATTTTCCTATATATAAGATCTATATAAGATCTTTTCTTTTTTTAAATATCTCGACTATTCTACTAGATATTTTATAGTATATATTCTATAATTCTTCTCTAAGATTTTATTATTACTAAGCTATTTAGATATACTTATAGAATATTAAAAAATAACTATTCTTTATATAGGGAATTTTAAAATAGTCTAAAGACTATAGTTTATTAAGAAATATCTCTATAGCCTTTATTAGAATAGAAAAAAAATTAAAGAATAGAATAAAAAACTTATTATATATTAGAATATTTTTTCCTTAATAATTTAAGAATTTTAAGCTAAGTTATCTTAATAGAATATTATCGTAAAATTAAAGCTATATTATATCTACTAGAACTATTTAATATTCTCTTAGATTATCTTTAATAAAGCCTCTAAAGAAGAATAGTATACTATAGTAGTCTATATATCTAAGACAACTCTAAAAAAAGGTTTTCTAATAAATAAGAAACTTAGAACTACTAGTTATCCTATCGTTCTATTTTCTACTTCTATTCCATTAACTAGAAAGAACTTCTTTAAATTCTAACTAGACCTAGTAGTACTTTGATACTTTAATATTCTATTAGATTCGAATTTACTAGTCTAGTCTTAACTCTTAACTATAAGTATATAGAAAATTCTACTATCGATATTATATTAAAGATAGACTAAACAGATAGTAGCGAACAATTAGAGACGAAGGGAAACTAGTTAGGAAGGGAGGGAGGACGAATAGAAAGTACTATGTATTAGGGTAGAGGAAGTACTAAAGGCGGAAGATAGAAAAACCCCGGAGAGGGCATATAGGATAATGATTTTAGAACTCCTTAGAGGACTAAAAGCAATCCATAATCAAGCGGGCTATATAATTATAAAGGTAGCTAATATAGTAGTAGCAAAGATTACGAAGAAATAATAAGAGACAAGCCCAAACTACCGTACCTAGGTAACAGTAGCTAGTTAGGAGGCGCTAAAACCCCCGAGGATAGTAGTTAAAGTCTACATTATAGACCTATAGGAGTAAAAAGAAATCTAAGGACTCTTAGGGAAAGAGATTGTAGAAAGAATTGCAGTTAAGGAAGTTATTAGGGCTAGGAACGAAGGGAAAGGGATAATCAAGCTGTTTATAGCCTAGGAACAGGACAAAAAGAAACTAGAAATATAAAAAGAATAGACAACTAAGATAGGGAAAACTGTAAGGGTTTCCTAATAGTAATTCATAATTATAGCCTATGTTGGAATATATAGTCTAGTTAGTTACCTAGTAGGGGATGCTAAGCGGATTGGATTACATAATGATAATCATGTAACTAATCCAAGCTAACCCCTTTTAGGGTAAGCTCTAACCTGTAGTGAATAACAACACACTTGCTATTCCTACTTTAGCCCCTACTATTCCTTATAGCTTCTATTATAGCTTATAATCCATTTGTACCTATCGGCCCTCCTTAGCCCGATAGGTTATGAGCCCGGGTTTGCAACTATAAGGAAGAAAGACTAAAGCAGTATAGGTTACCTCTAGACCTATAAGTCTAGTCCTAGAAGGAAGAGGCAAAATAGGAGAGGGAGACTCGAGGTAGACCTACACACATTGCACAAAGAAGCCCTATATATATAAGCTATGAAAGAACCTAGTAAGGCACACTTAGAAAGTGTAAAGGGAATAGATAAGCCTAAGTTTTGAGTACCTTTAGATAAGCCTTAGACTTAGCACTTAGTACTACTAATACCCTAACTTGTTGGCATATAGTTAGGAAGGACTTGAGGAAGTTATTAGCCCTATAGAGCCGGAATCTATTCTAAGTTTTTAGTAACCTTCCAAAACTAAGCCAAGTTGTTAGTAACCTTTAAACTGTTATAGGCCTAGTAGAGCTAGGGATCTACTAACCAAGGAAGATAGCTATCTAGAAACTGTTAAAGAAAGAGCTTGTTTCTAGAGTTTGTTTAGGTTTGATTTATAGAAGAAACTATAGATTAAGAAGGTAGAATTAGTAAGAGAAGGGCTATACTAATCTTAATAAGGGAGAATCATGAATCATGGTTCAAGATCATTAGGATGCACCTAATAAAGCTAAAGGTTAAATAGGTACTAGATAAAGTAGTCCTCAATACCCTAGTATCTATATTATCTAAGCATATCTTAATAACATTATTAGAATCTTTAGATTGGTTAATTAGAAGAGCAAGCTATAAGGTTCATAATGTAATAGCATTGTATGAAATGTTTATCTACATTTTAGAAGATGACTAGGACGAATATTAAGAGCTTGAACATGTAAAGCATTTATAGGACTAGGCAAAAAGGAAATATGAGAGGAAACTGTAGGCAATAGGGAGAAGTTTACTCTAGTAGTATACTAATTTTAGTATAGAAGAGGGTTAGACAATTGATAAAGCATAGTAGAGCCTAAGTAGTATAGCTAGGAAGGTAGTATCTATCTCTCCCTAGTTTAAGGATATTAAGACTAAGGAGAGGAAGATTTAGTAGTTACTAATAGCCCTTCTAGAATTATTTAGCACTATTAGGGATAGGATTAACCTAAGGTAGGACCTTAGCCTATAGGACATCCTTAGAATCCTAAGAGAAAAGCAAGAGTAGATAATAAGCTAGGAGATAGCTATGTTTGCTAAGAAAAGGAATTAGGTAGGAGTAAGTAGAGACTTATTATGCTTCCTATATAGAGGGAAGCATTAGATTAAAGAGTGCCCTAGCCTAGATAAGGCAAAAGCAGCTATCTAGCTAAGATAAAGCTATAGGATAGTAAAGAAACAATCCCTATCTAGAGCTAGGAAGGGATCTTTACTAGATAAAGA